>PVKU01004375.1:0-148771 GCA_004027475.1 Anoura caudifer | reverse complement strand
ATTCCCCCCTTTAGTTCATGTCTATGTGTCATAAGTTCTTTAGCTTCTACATTTCCCACACTTTTCTTGCCCCCTGCCCGTTTATTTTCTACCTACCATCTATGCTACTTATTCTCTGTACCTTTTCCCCCTCTCTCCTCCTCCCACTCCCCTGTTGATAACCCTCCATGTGATCTCCATTTGTATGTTTCTGCTCCTGTTCTATTGTTTGCTTACTTTGCTTTTGTTTTAGGTGTGGTTGTTAATATCTGTGAGTTTGCTGTCTTTTTACTGTCCTATTTTTATCTTCTTTTTCTTAGATAAGTCCCTTTAACATTTCATAGAATAAGGGCTTGGTGATGATGAACTCCTTTAACTTGACCTTATCTGAGAAGCACTTTATCTTCTCTTCCATTCTAAATCAAAGCTTTGCTGAATAGAGTAATCTTGGATGTAGGTCCTTGACTTTCATGACTTGGAATACTTCTTTCCAGCCCCTTCTTGCCTGTAAAGTCTCTTCTGAGAAATCAGCTGACAGTCTGATGGGAACTCCTTTGTAGGTGACTGTGCCCTTATCCCTTGCTGCTTCTAGAATTCTCTCCTTCATTTTAATCTTGGCTAATGTAATTATGATGTGCCTTGGTGTGTTCCTCCTCAGGTCCAACTTCTTTGGGACTCTCTGAGCTTCCTGGACTTCCTGGAAGTCTATTTCCTTTGACATATTGGGGAAGTCCTCCTTTATTATTTGTTCAAATAAGTTTTCCACTTGTTGCTCTTCTTCTTCCCCTTCTGGTACGCCTATAATTTGGATGTTGGGACATTTAAAGATGTCCTGGAGGTTCCTAAGTCTCTCCTCATTTTTTTGAATTCTTGTTTCTTCATTCTTTTCTGTTTGGTTGTTTCTTCCTTCTGGTCCACTCCATTGATTTGAGGCCCAGTTTTCCTCCCATCTCTATTGGTTCCCTGTGCATTTTCCTTCATTTCACTTATTGTAGCCTTCATTTGTTCATCTAATTTGTGAGCAAAATCAACCAATTCTGTGAGCATCCTGATCCCCAGGGCTTTGAACTGTGCATCTAATAGGTTGGCTATCTCTTCGTCACTTAGATGAATTGGCTCTGGGGCTTTGATTTGTTCTCCAGTTTGAGCCATTTTTTTGTTTGTTTTTGGTCTGGCCACAGCTGTTACGTAGTGAGGGGTGGAGTCTTAGGTGTTCCCCAGGGTGGGGCAGTGCAGTCTCTGGGTAGTGATGCTGTATGTGGAGGCAGGGCATGAGACGGAACAATGGCGCTTGCTCCAGTCTGTCTTGGATTCCAGTCCCTTCCACCACTTCCCCTTCACCTTGATTATCTGCATGCAAATATGGGACCACATGGTCAGCCAGCCGCCTTGCGAGGCCTCACTGGGTCTGCACAATTGCCACCTTTGCTCGGGGTCCGCTAGCCACCACCTGTGCACCTGGGGTCTTCCAGCTGCAGCCTGCACACCTGGGATCTGTCAGCCACTGCTGCCTGCATGCCCAGTCTGCACCTCCACTTTTTCCTGCCACAACTCCACCACTCTTACTGGTCTGGATGAATGGTTGTTGGACTTCTGTACAGTTCGATTTTCTATCAGTTCTGGTTGTTTTCTTGTTTCTAAATCTTTGTTGTCCTTAATTTTGGCTGTGAGAGGAGGCACAGTGTGTCCACCTATGCCTCCATCTTGGCCAGAAATCCTGAATTTCTTATTATTCCAGCCTGATGGGAACATAGTGGAAACTATATTGATTTAAGTAAAATTAAGAATTGCAATATTTCTACAGTCCTGAGATTATCTAGTGAGTCATACCTTCTACTCTACCCATATTCTTCTCTCCTTAGCTATTTTGGCCAGGGTGGGGATATCAAGCCTGGCACGCAGACCTATCTAAGCATAAAGTATGTTCCTATGAGGTAGAAATCCTTACCTGAATAAAAACTTTTCTGGAGTAGAACTCTCCAGAATGTACATGTATATTCTATGCTCCTACTTGTACATTCTATTCTATTCTTTTTCTCTTTCCCTCATCTCCATCTTTCCTCCTTCTCTCTCTTTCCTCCTTCCTCTTTCCCTGACTTTGGGTTCAGGGTTTATGCTTTTTTACTATACTTTCTGTTGTCACTTGGCAAATACCAAGAAGGATGGTCAAGTCTGTCTGGACTATTGTGGAAATATTTCCAAGAATCAGAGTGCAGAAGACTGTGTATGTAATGATTCTTTTTGTGTAAATAAAAGGAAAAATTTGGATAAGTAGATAGATAGATTGACTGATTTCTTGATATATGCCTAAATAATTTTGGGGAGTAGAGGAGAGACAAAAATGTATTAACACTGGTTCTTTTTGGGGAAAGACTCAAGGTATAAAGAGAGAAATGTTCACCTTTAATTTTGTTCATTTCTGTAATGTTTGAATTTCATAACCATGTAAATGCTTTATTTTTTAAAAATCCAAAGATCACATAAAAAGTGAGATTTATATAAGGCTTTTTTACTTTCTTCTCTAAACATCTTTTTGTATAAACAAGTCATAATTATGAGTTACCAAAAATAATATGATACTATGCTTGTCAAATAATTCTAACATGATTTTACTCTCTATAGGTCAGAAGAATTCTAAGGTGATACTGGCTCTGGCAGTGGGCCAGGTTCTAGTTTGCCCTGGTAAAGAGGCATATGTAACAGATAGAGAAGACACCCTGTTGATTACCTCTGCTTCTCCTATACCCAAACCCTCAAATGCCCTGTGAAGAATGTAGAAACTGCTATGCAGATTCAACTTCCATGTAAACATAAAGCTGACACTATCAAAAACAATTAAAAAGGAAAACAACAATATTGACTTGGAAGCTGGATCATGGTTATAATTGGTGTTTTATTATAAATTGATGTGAAATTTTGATGATATTTCACCAAGAACCCAGGAATGCTCAATCCTGTTTACGATAATTGCCCTGGCACCCAGAAGGACTCCTCAGCTCCAGGAGCAATATCTGCAGTTAGGGGAATACAGCAAGCCTGGTAGCTGAAGCTTCAGGCCAACAACCCCAAGGCAAAGACAATGGTAAGATGGGCTACATGACAGCATTTAGCAAAGATGTACTTGTCCAGGGGACAGAGGAAACAGCCCTTCTTGGCTTGGCCCAGACTGTCCTTGTGCCCTGAAAACCCCTCAGTTCCAGCTAAACAGGGATGGTTGTTGATCACCTTACCAATGGGTATCTATCTTTGCAGAATTCTTGTTCTGTAAGGGACCTTGGTGACTAATTCAATTTTCTGTGTCTGCCTGAAATTTAAATAACAAGTTATTATTGGCTTTAATTTGCTTTATATGTAAGAGTGTGTGTGTGTGTGTGTGTGTGTGTGTGTGTGTGTGTGTGTGTGAGAAAGAGAGAGAGACAGACAGAGACAGAGATTTAAAATGAGGAAGAAAATTACTTTGTTCACCCAACCACAACTTATTGAACACCTACAGCATTCTAGGAACTATGCTTTGGTGCTATCTACAGTAAGAAATCACTAGAATTTCCATAATATTTAAAAATTTTTTAAAGTAGGAAATTAAATAGGCTTTGATGATATTTAGTATGCTGATTGAATTGGCATCCTCCCAGAGGTCATGAGAGACACACAGTAGGAACATTATTCTGAGGGGAAGGAAGGGGCTTCAATAGGGATAGAAAGCAGATCAGTGGTTGCCAGGGGCTGGGGATACTGTAGAGTGGAAAGTGACCGTTTAATAGGAACAAAGTTTCTTTTGGAGTGATGAAAATATTCTGGAATTAGGTAGTGGTGATGGTTTTACAACATTGTGAATATGCTGAAAATCACTGATACATATTTATTATTTTAAAATCTTTAAAATAATAAATTTTATGTTATGTGTATTTTATCTCAATTAAAAGAAAAAAATAAATAAAATGGGACAACCAAGGCATCCTCACTTGTTGACTCACCACCTGTGCATTATGAGAAATGGAAATTTGGATGCTCAGTTAGGGGGATTTATGGATTATATTACCTTAAATACCAGAATCTATATAAAACTTACTGATGGGTTAGTCAGGAATCATGAAAATCATTTTACCATACAGGGAAGATCTTGTGGGGAAGAAATTTTTTAAATAGTAAGCTTATCAGTGACTTGTTTTTTTTTTTTTCTTTTACTTTATTTTTTTGAAGGAAAAAAACTAATATATTTCTTAAGGAGTTTCATGAAAACTGTTTTAAAACATATGCACATAAAAGTCCTCACAACAGTTGTATTCTGAATACCTTAAGGAATTTATAGAAGGGTACAAACTACATATATACAAGATCTGTCCGGAAAAAAACCCGGACATTGTTAATATAATGAAATAGTTTGCGTGACATAGATGTAACCTGATAGCCAAGGAGAGTGGACTGGAATGTGCATGTATGAATAATGACGACCTCATTGTACTAGTCAGTGGGGGTGGTACATGCCAATAAGTGAGCATGTGTGCTGTATGGCTATCACATTCAAAATGACTGAGCAAGAAGAGCAATGGATCTGCATCAGATTTTCCATTAAGCTTGAACATTCCTCCACAGGATTTCACAGAAGGCTTTTGGGGACAATGCTAATGAGTGCAGCACAAATGAAAGTGTGGCACAAATGTTTCAAAGATGGTCAAGAATCTGTTGAAAGTAATCCACATTCTGGAAGGCCTGCAACAAGCAGAACACCTGAGAATGTAGAGTGTGTACAGGCTGCAATCAACAAAGATCAGCAGCTGACAGCGTGAGAACTAGAAGCTGATCTGGGGATTCCAAAAACTACTGTGTCTGAGATTTTGATGCAGGATCTTGGCATAAAATGTGTCATGGCAAAATTCGTTCCATGGCTTCTGCTATCAAAGCAGAAGTAACATCATGATGCAGTTGTTAATGACTTGATTCAAACCACTACCAATGAACCAGATTTCCTCAAGGTCATAACCAGAGATTAATCATGGATGCTTACCTTAAAGTGGACTGAGGCATCATTGTCCTAGGTAAAATGTTTTTGTATCTTGTATCCTCTTCAGTAAATGTCTCTATTTTTCATAGTGCAGGCTGGATACTTTCTGAACAGGTTGTGCTTCCATGAGGATTTGACACCTGAGTGGTTAGAAAGAGCCTAAAGAGTATCTACTTTGGGGCAGGAGTTGGATTCAAATTTGAAATAAAATAATATTAATAAAAACAAGAAATAAAGAAGTGATATTTGAGTACTTGTAATGTACAAAGCACTATGATTGGCATTTTATGTCCTGTCTTTCTATTCAAAGTGCTCATTCTTTGTTTCTGCCACCAATAGAACTCTTTATGATAAATAAAAATGTCACATGACCCCGGTCTCACACAGGATCATGGCAAAACACACAGCTACCAAGTAAAATTTAAGAGATCAAAGTCACAAACAAATAAAACAAACATCCATAAATCCAATAATTAAGTTGTCTCTAAAGTATCTCCAATGTGCCAATATCACACAGCTGCGGGGCAAGCATCAGCATATGATACTAGTTCTTATGTAATCACTAAGCCCAGCAGAATACTTAGTGGTAATGTACTCATTAGAAAACTTAGTGTGCACAGATCTCTGCTCATTCTAATATCTTCAGATATATAAATTAGATTTTCTTCACAAGGTAACAAGTTGTCCTCATTGCTCTTCGTAGTTAAAATTTAGTATATAATTCATTAAATATGTGTATATCTTTTGTTTTAGTACTCTATAAAATAAACATAGAAATAAAAATAATTTTGATTCACAAAAAAAGAAAAAAGAACAAATTTAAATAATAAAATGATAGAAGAGAAACATAGAACAGTAATTATAAAAAAAGTGAACTAAACATGCCAGCTAAAAAGTAAATTTTGACATATATGCAATTTACAAAGAAATGCCTAAACATATTGGATACAAAGTTTGGAGGTAAAAGAATGTATAAAACTTGTCATAAAGATACTAACTAGCCCTCGCTGGTGTGGCTCAGTGGATTGTATGCTGGCCTATGAACCAAAGAGTCACTGGTCTGACTCCCAGTCAGGGTTCATGTCTGGGTTTTGAGCCAGGTCCCCAGATGGGGGCATGTGAGAGGCAACCACACAATAATGTTTCTCTCCCTCTTTTCCTCCCTCCTTTCCCCTCTCTCTAAAAAATAAATAAGCAAAAATATTTTTTAAAAGACACTAACTAAAAACAAGTTGGTGAATTCATATTAATAGAAATATTAAGAATAAAAACATAAATACTCTAACTGCATAGTGAGAAAATGTTCAGGTTATTAAACACCTAATAAGAACTTCAAAATATGTGAGGTCAAATTTGATACAACAGTAGGAAGACATTGTTAAATTCACCATATAATGGGAGGTTTCAACTCATTTCTCCTAACTACTGAAAGCTGAACAGACAAAATTGAGCAACTAAGTAGAAGATCTGAACCATAAGACATTAAGTTTGACCTAGTGGACTTTTAGTTCTGCTTCTCACAAGTATGAAATACTTACATTTTCCTAGCAAACATAAATCATATATTAAAATGTTCATATATTCAGCTATAGAGAAAGCCCCCAAAATTCCAAGACTTATCATAAGGCAGAAGTTAATAACAAGAAAGATAAATTAAAAATTCTCCAATACCTGTAAATATAAAATAACACTGTTGCATAATACATAAGTTAAAGAGGAAATCATAATGGAAATTTAAAAATACTTAGAACCAACTTATACTACAAATATATGTTTATATGTTTTATTATTTTTAAAAACAGTGTAATGGTTAATTTTATGTCAACTTAGCTGTGCTAAGGGTCACCCAGAGAGCTAATAAAACATTATTTCTGGGTGTGTCTGACAGGATGTTTCCAGAAGAGATTAGCATTTGAATTGGTAGACTAGGTAAGGATGGTGTGCCCTCACCAATGTGGATGAGCCTCATCCATGGCATTGAGTGCCTGGATAGAACTAAAAGACACAGACGATGGGCAAATTCTTCTTTTTTGTCCTTTTTTTTTTTTAAGAGAGAGAGATCTAGAAAGAGAGAGAGAGAACAAGACAAAACAAAACATAGATCAGTTGCCTCCATATGTGCCCTGACTGGGCACTGAACCTGCAATCCAGGCATGTGCCCCAACCAGGAATCCAACCTGCAGTCCCTCGGTGTACTGGACCACACTCCAAACAACTAAGCCACCCAGCCAGGGCTCTTTCTTTTTTCTTGAGCTGAGATGTCCATCTTTTCCTGCCCTTGGACATCAGAGATCCTGCTTCCCAGATCCTCAGATTCAAGGAGATAAACCAGTGCCCCTGTACAACCCCCAACCCCATGTCTTTCATGATTCTCCAGCTTGCATACAGCAGATCATGGACCTTCTTGGACTCCAGAAAAGTGTGAGCCAATTCCTATAATAAATCTCCCCTTCTCCATCTCTATCTCTCTCTCTATCTCTATCTCTGGTTATCTATCTGTATATACTATTAGTTCTGATTATCTGGAGAACCCAGACAAACAGTTTTATATTTATAGACATAATGGGAAAATCGTACAGAGAATTCCCAATATACCCCACACCATTTTCCCTTATCAGCGACTTCTTTTTTTTCACTTTTTTTATTGTTGTTCAAGTATAGTTTTCTCCATTTTCTCCTTACCACTCCCCCAGACCCCGGACATTCTCGCCTTCCACCCTCCATCCTACCCACCTTTGACTTTGTCCATGGGTCCTTTATACACATTTCTGACAAAACTTCCCACCCTTTCCCCCCATTATCCCCTCCAGTCACCCCTCTGGTTACTGTCAGTTCTTAATTTCAATGTCTCTAGTTATGTTTTGCTTGCTTGTTTTGTTGATTAGGTTCCACTTATAGGTGAGATCATATGGAATTTGTCCCTCACTACCTGGCTTATTTCATATGGCATATTATTCTCCAGTCCATCTATGCTGTCACAAAAGGTCAGAGTTCCTTTTTCCTTTCAGCTGCATAGTATTCCATTGTGTAAATGTACCACAATTTTTTGATCCACTCATTTACTGATGGGCACTTAGGTTGCTTCTAGCACTTTACTATTGTAAATTGTGCTGCTATGAACATTGGGGTGCATAGGTTCTTTTGAATTGGTGTTTCAGGATTCTTAGGGTAGAGCCCCAACAGTGGAATTGCTGGGTCAAAAGGCATTTCCATTTTTAGCTTTCTGAGGAAATTCCATACTGTTTTCCACAGTGGCTTCACCAGTCTGCATTCCCACCAACAGTGCACTAGGGTTCCCTTTTCTCCACAGCCTCTCCAGCATTTGTTGTTTGTTGATTTGGTTATGATGGCCATTCTGACCAGTGTAAAGTGATATCTCACTGTGCTTTTAATTTGTATCTCACTGATAGCTAGTGATGTTGAGCATCCTTTGATATATCTGTGGGCCCTCTGTATGTCCTCCTTGGAGAAGTGTCTGTTCAGGTCCTTTGTCCATTTTTAAGTGGGTTGTTTGTCTTCTTGGAGTGGAGTTGTGTGAGTTCTTTATGTATTTTGGAGATCAAGACTTGTCCAAGGTATCATTTGCAAATATATTTTCCCATATAGTTATATCCCTTTTAATTTTGTTGATGTTTTCTTTTGCTATGCAGAAGCTTTTTGTTTTGATGAAGTCTCATTTGAAGACAAAAATCACATGATCATATCAATGGATGCAGAAAAAGCATTTGATAAGGTACAGCAACCCTTTATGATAAAAACACTCAGCAAAGTGGGACTAGAGGAGCATACATCAACATAACAAAGGCTAGGTATGACAAATAAAGCCAACATCATACTGAATGGGAAAAAATCAAAAGCTTCCACCTTGAGATCAGGAACAAGACAAGGATGCCCACTTTCACCACTTCTATTCAACATAGTATTAGAAGTCTTAGCCACAGCAATCAGACAAGAAAAAGAAATAAAAAGCATACAAATTGGAGAGGAGGAAGCAAAATTGTCATTGTTTGCAGAAAATATGGTAATGTATATAGAAAACCCTATAGACTCCACCTAATGAGTGAATTTGGCAAAACAGCAGAATACAAGGTCAATATTCAGAAATCACAGCCATTCTTGTACATCAACAATGAAATAACAGATACAGAAATCAGGAAAAAATCCCATTTACTATAGCAACAAGAAAAATATAGCTAGAAATAAACCTAACCAAGGAGGTAAAAGACCTGTACTCAGAAAACAGCAAAATTGAACACCCATTCATAATTTAAAACTCCCAGAAAACTAGGAATAGAGGGAAATTTCTTCAACTTTGGTAAATAACATCTACCAAAAATCTACAGTTAACATGATGCTTAATGGTAAGAATCTTGAAGCTTTCCCACTAAGATCAGGAACAAGGTGAGGCTGTCCCTTTTTGCTACTCATTTTCAACATTGTACTAAAATTCCTAGCTAATGTAATAAGAAAAGAAAGTAAAAGGTAATGAGATTGGGGTGGAAGATATAAAACTGTGTTTGTGGATGACAGTTGTCTACATAGAAAATCTAAAAGAATAAACAACAACAACAAAACTCTGGAACTAGTAAGTGATTTTTAGCAACATTACAAGATACAAGGTTAGCATACAAAAATTGATCACTTTCATGAATGCCAGCAATGAAAAACATTGAATTTGAAATTAAAAATACAATACTATTTACATTAGCACCTGCAGAAAAATGAAATACTTAAGTATAAATGTAAGAAAACTTATATAAGGTTATATGAGGAGAACTACAAAACTCTGATGAAAGATATCAACATACTAAACAAATAGAGAGATAGATATTCCATGTCTTGGACAGGAAGACAATATTTTCAAAATGTTAGTCCTTTCCAAATTGATCTATAGATTCAATGCATCTCAAACAAAATCCCAGCAAGCTATGCAAATGTTGACAAATGATTCTAAAGTTTACATTGAGAACCAAAAGTCTCAGAACAGTCTACACAATGTTAAAGGAGTAGAACAAAGTTGGAAGACTGACACTACACTAGTCCAAGACTTACTATAAAGCTATAGAAATAAAGTCTGTGTGGTATTGGTAAAATAACAGACAAATACATCAATAAAACAGAGTAAAAAGCCCATAAATAGACTTATACAAATATAGCCAACTGATCTTTGACAAAGGAACATAGACAATACAAAAGAGAAAAGATAGCTTTTCAACAAATGATACTGGAATAACTGGACATCCACATGCAAAAAGAATGAATCTAGACAGAGACCTTACATACTTTTCAAAAACTAACTCAAAATAGATCATCGAGCTAAATTTAAAATGAAAAATTATAAAACTCCTAGAAGATAACATAGAGAAAATCTAGATGATCTTGGGTTTGGTTATTACCTTTGAGGTACAATACCAAAGATACAGTCCATGAAAAAAAATAATTGATATGCTGGATTTTATTAAATGTAAAACCTATGTTGTAAAAGACATTCTCAAAGAATAAAAAGACAAGCAACAGTCTGTGGGAAAATGTTTGTAAAAGGTATATTTGATAAAGAACTGTTCTCCAGATGGAACTGGAAAGCATTATGCTAAGCAAAATAAGTCAGGCAGTAAAAGACAAATACCTTATGATCTCACCTTTAACAGGAACCTAATCCACAAAACAAACAAACAAGCAAAATATAACCAAAGACACTGACATTGAGAACAGGCTGATAGTGACCAGAGGGGAGAGGGGAGTGAATTTCAGGGGGAAAGGGTGAAGGGTTTGCAGGAATAATTACAAAGGACACATGGACATAAACTGGGGGGGTGGAAACAGGGGAGGGAGGTGGGGAGGGCTAGGGTGTTGGGCTGGTGTGGGGGGAAAAGGCAGAAAACTGTACTTGGACAATAATAAATAAAACAGGAAAAATAGGTCCTTACTTTTTATAATTCAGTGACAACAAGAAAAAGATGATATGGTCAAATTAATAATTTTTGGAAATAATCAGTGATATGTTTACAAAAAAAAATGGACAGGTTAAAAGGGAAAAAAAGAAGAAAAGAACTGTTCTCCAAAATGTGCAAAGAACTCTTAAAACTCAACAATACAAAACTTGATTAAAAATGGGTAAAATATCTGAAGAGAAATTTCACCAAAGAACAAGTAGAAATGGGAAACAAGCATATGAAAAGATGTTCAACATCATATGTCCTGAGGAAACTGCAAGTTAAAAGAGATAAGGATTACACATTTATTAGAATGATGAAAATCTAAACACTAACAACAGCACAACACCAAATGCTAGTGAAGATGTGGAGCAACAGGAACTCTCCATTATCATGGGTGGGAATGCAAAATGACACAGCTACTTTGAAAGAATGTCTGGCAGTTTCTTATAAAAATAAATATACTCTTACCATATGATCTAGAAATTGTTGTCCTTGGTATTTAGCCAAAAGTGTTGAAAAGTCTATGTCCACACAAAAAAACTTCACACAGATGTTTATAGCAGCCTTATTCATAGTTGACTAAACTTGTAAGCAACCAAGATGTTCTTCAGTAGGCAAATAGATAAACAGGTTCAGCCAGACAATGGAATACTATTCAGTGTTTAAAGAAATAAGCTATCAAGCCATGAAAAGATATGAAAGAATCTTATATGCATATTACTAAGTGAATGAAGCCAATCTGAATAGGCTATATATTGTATGATTCCAAATATATGACATTTTGGAAAAGATGAACCTGTGGAGATACTAAAAACAAACAAACAAAACAAAACAAAACAAAACAAAAAACAGTGGTTGCCAGGGCTAGGAGAGAGGGAATAAAGCATAAGTGGAGCATAGATGATTTGAGTGGGGGGTGGGGGTTGGAGAGAGGACAGTGAAACTAGTCTATACGATACTATAATGATTGATGCAGGTTATTTAAAATTTATCCAAACCCATAGAATATATATCATCAAGAGTGAACCCTTATGTAAACTATGAATTTTAAGGGATGACGTATTGATGTAGGTTCACTGATTGTAATGAATGTACTACTCTGGTGAACAATGTTGATTGGTGATGGAGAAGGCTTTAGGTATGTGGATACAGGATGCACATGGAAACTGAATTTTCTGCTTTGTTTTGCTGTGAACCTAAAATTTTTCTTAAAAATGAAGTCTACTTTTAAAAACAAAATGACCACAAACAGTCTAGAGCAGTGACCTTCCAATTTTATATGCAGCTTATTAGTAAAATACTTAAAGTATGAATCTTCAATAAATGCACATTTGTGTTTATAAATTTTATGTTGAATATGATTATGCTTCCACATTATGTACCTGTGACTAATAAATTGAAAATCTAAATTTTAAAAATTATTTTAAAATGTTGCTTACTTTTATGTTTCATCATTTCAGAATTTTTAGTTTGTTTTGCAGTATACATAATGAAATAATCATGAATATAGTTTATAAATAAATAAATATGCACACATTAAGAGTGTACTCAGGTCCTGGCTGGTGTGGCTCAGTGGATTGAGCATGGGCTGTGAACCAAAGGGTTGACGGTTCTGTTGCCAGTCAGAGCACATGCCTGGGTTGTGAGCCAGGTCCCCAGTGGGGGCCATGTGAGAGGCAGCCACATATTGATGTTTCTCTCTCTCTCTCTTTCTCTCTCACTTCCTCCCTCTGTAAAAATAAATAAATAAAATCTTTTAAAAAAGAGTGTACTCATAATTTCTTTTTTTTCTTTATTGTGAGGGGTTCAATTTCCACCAGAAGCAGAGCTGAGACAAAAACCTTCATGTAGGTGTTAGGGGACTCAAGAGTTAGAAAATTTTAGTTTAAGAAATAGCTAATAAGCTTAGTAATAAATGTATGTAAAAGCTATTGTTGTAAGAACTGAAGGTATGACCCTCCACCCTGATTCCAGGAGACCATAAGCAGTTCCACCTTTGTGCCTCAGCAGAACTGCAAGCAATTCAAGATGGTAACAGAGCCATTGTGCTCCAGGGAGAAATGACCAATGCCCAGGACACAGCTAAAGACCACCACCCAGGGCAAGAATGCTGAAGATATTTTTTTAATCCAACGAACTTTTCCCTAAATCCCAAACCCCTCACCTACACTTTATTCTCCTTATAAAAAGGGCCATATTAAAATGAAATTTAAGATAGTCTGTTAGGGTATGAACTCGCTATCTTCTCAGATCACCAGCCATCTGAATAAAGCACCCATAAAGATTCAATCCCTGCCTCTTCTTACTGGGTTTGGTAGTGACAGGCAGCCCGAACTCTGGTGTCTTTTCTGGTTACATAGGGATATCATCTGGTAGATGATCCTGGAAACAAGAATGAAGAAACTAAGAGCATGAGACAAGGATGATGAGGTTCAGTCTTAAGAGGGACCCTCTGAAGAACTACCAAATGTACCTTGGAATTGGAATTGTTCCTAAAACTGATGGAAACCTGAAGAGTTTAACTGTGACTCTCATTTCCCATTGGTGAAGGATCCCTCTCCTTATACCCCAGTGTTAACTTGGCACAAACACACACATTCCAGACTCCCCTGTGTGAGCTAAGTTCCTGAAAAAAGAAGTGGCTGACACTTGGGGTGAGACTCAACATGTGTGGGAACTGCCCACCACAAGCAATGTAGTGTTGTAACAGGGTGCAGCCAGGGCCCCCCCAAAGAGGGATTTGTAATGGGGCCTGGAACTTGAGGTGTCCAGGAAGTATTAAGAATATAGGGTGTCCTCACCCCCCACAAGTCTGAATTGGGGGATGGGACACATGTAACAGGAACATTGAGTCATTTTGTTCATAGACAGTTTTGCAAATAACCTCAAGAATGGTCATTTAACATATCTATAACCTTTAACTGATTTCATAGTTATGTTAAGTAGCTGTGGCCATGCTTTGAGTCAGGGAGATGGGAGTGACTTTGACCCAGGAAGTAACTGGGAGGCAACTCCCCCTGGTTACAGTGCCTGCGTGAGAACTTAGAGATAGTTGGCTCCACACGTGGGGCCATGTCTGCCTGGACTTACTATGGCAGCTCAGAAATGCTGGAACAATGCAGGAATGCTGGCAGGTGTAGCTGATTGTGTGAGGAGTCTGAAATGCGGATGCAGAGGAATATTCCCGCCAGGATTAAAACCAGTCATAGCAGCCATGAAAGGTGGAACCACAGAGTCTTCTGTGAGGTTGGGGGAAACATGGTTTTGGGCGAGGTGTGGAACTGCGCATTTTGTGGTGGAACCACGAGGTTTTGGGGCTCCCTTTGCCACACAGCTTAGGAAGCTGGAAAGCAAGATGTAGTAGCAATGCAGAGCTCTCTTAGCAGTTTGGAGAATGCAGAAGAGACATTGAGGGAAGGAAATGGATGAAAGGACTCTTGCTGGTGGGCCAGTAGAAGGTGTCATGTGGGTTTGGATGAAGAACTAGAGATCACAATGACACAGCTGATAATGTTGGGAACTGTGGGAGGCCTACCAGCTGAGTACGGATTACTGGGAAGGACCGGGGGCTACCTGAGCCACAGACTTCTCTTTTCCTGAGATATAGTACCCCTGACTGGGCAAAGGTGGTAAGGAAAGACTGTGTGTTTGTGGGTGTTTTAAGGGACTTTGGGATTTTAATGAAGACATTAAGTCATTAGTCTTAAGCCTGTGTAACTTTTGAATAAATAATTCCTTTTCACCAAACTCTGGAATTGAGAGCCATAATTCCCTGGCAACAGGCAAGGTGAACCTAATAAAGAGGGGCCCTAGGAGAGGGGAGTCCATTCGGTAACAGTATCTTGTCTCCCCCCTCCCTTGTGTCTGTTCTGTAACAGTGTGTTGCACCAAAAGCATTTTCTATAAGGACTATATTAAAACAAAAGTCATTTTAAAACAGGATCAGAGAGGAAACAATGCTGCTTGCTCAGCTCTCACCCTCTTTCAGTCACTTCCCTTGCCACCCACAAGGAAATTGGAACCTTCTGTTGCTGATTCCCAGATGGGTGGGTTTGTGTATATTCTAGGACACTGTGGGTCCCTCCAATGGACTCTCCTGTGAGGCTGGGAGTTTCTCCTGCTGCTGCAACCCTCACAGATTTTTACAGCCAGAGGTTTTGGGGCTTTAGTTCCCCACACTGGAATCCTGAGTTGCATGGTCTATCTCAATCCCCAGTTGTTCCTCCCAGTTTATCCACAGGCGAATGTGGGACCATCCGGTCTGCCAGCTGTCTACTTGTCATACATCCTCTCCACCCCAGCTGCCCATCTCCGACCCTTGTACCAGTCTGGATGGATGTTTCTTTTTTAACTCCTTGGTTGTCAGACTTCCATACAGTTTGATTCTGTCAGTTCTGATTTTTTTTATTGGGTTTTGTCCTTTTGGTTGTGCAAGGAAGTAAAGTGTATCTGCCTAAACCTCCATCTTGGCTGGAAATTGAATAACTAGTCCTTTAATATTTATTTTAACATATCCTGCATTTCTGTCCTCTCCATTTTAAAAGTTCAAACTAATTGGCTAGGATATCTTGGGAAGAAAGTCCTGTAGGAGTTAAAAGCAATAATATGTAGATATTTCTATTCATAAAAAGAAGGCCCAAGAGTGAAACAAATTACATAGCACCAGCATTGTAGAGAAATTGTTCTTTGTAAATGGAGGATTGGCTCTAATTTATCTTTTTTGCTTATGTTTCACTTTGAAGCTACCTATAGTAAAGAGTAAAGAACTGCAACAATTGCTTAGTTTCATAAAGCACTCTACAGTTTATAAATCAATTGTGCATTCTTTTCCAATTTCATTAGCCTAAAAACTCTGTGAGGGAGATGGCATGGGAATTACAGTTTTTTTCTGTGAGATAAAAGCCCTCTCTTCTCAGGAAATGTTGGCAAAGTGATTGGGCAGAGCCCTGTATCATCAGGGTTCTCCAGAGAAACAAAACCAATAGGAAACAGGAGATATATGTACAGACATATAGATAGAGATAGAGACAGATAACAGATACAGATATTGATATAGACATAGATACAGAGAAGTAGAGGTAGGTATAGATATAAATATAGAAAGATTATGTGGAATTTGCTCATGAGACCATGGAGGTGGAGAAGTCCTAAGATCTACAGTTGGCATGTGGAGAACCTAGAGAACTGATGCATAAGTTCATGTGTAGGTCTGAAGGCCCAAGAACCAGACGGATAATGGTATGTAAATCCCAGTTCAAGGGCAAGAAGAAGACTGATGTCTCAGCTCAGTCAGGAAGAAGAGGCAAATTCTTCCTTCCTTCACCATTTTTTTTTAGGCCCTCAACAGATGGGATGATGCCCACCCACATTTGGTAGGACCATCTGTTTTCCTCAGTCTACTGATTCAAATGTTAATCTCTTTTGGAAATACCCTCACAGGCATACTCAGAAATAATGTTCAGCCAAACATCCAGGCATTCCATGGCCCAAGCAAGTTGACATATAAAACCAACCATCACATCCTCTAATCTTGACTCAAAAGGTCAGTTTTCACCTTTGAAGCACTCTACCTTTGCTCTGGCCCAGACTCTACCCAGGTGGTCACCTCCAGACACTTCCCCCCAAAGAACCCTGGATAAAATCCCCTCTAAAGATCTCATTTAATTATGGACACCCCAAACCTATCCAGGTGAAAACAAAGTCATTAACAAAACCCAGGACATGGCTGGCATCAGTAAGAATTAAAGAGAATCTCCAAATGCAGAGAACAATAGAACAGAATTCTTAAAAAATATAATCTAAAATGTTTAGTCTGATGCAAACTGAAGGGGAGTTTGAGATGGCTCTAAGCCAGACTGAGCTGGGTTCTAATACCAGATCTTGCCTGTCTCATATAACCAGGGTAAGTTAGTTAATCTCTCCAATCTTCCACTTACTCACAGTTAACATGGAGATTAGAATATACCACCAGGAGCTTCTGATACACACAACATGGATGTCCCTCACAGACCTCATGTTGAGTGAAAAAAGTCAGACATGAAAGAGTACCACACTGTATAATTCCATTCATATGAATTTTAAGAACAGCCAAAATTAATCTATGGGGATATAAGTAAGAAGAGTAGCAGCCTCAGAGGTGGTAAGAATTGACCAATAAAGGGTAGAAGGTCTCTCTCTGTGATGATAAAAATCGTCTGAATCTTGACTGTGGTGTAGGTTACACAGGTGTATACATGTGACAAAATGTATCTAACTATACACTTAATGATCTGCACATTTTACTGTATCATATGTCTATAAAAATTTCAAAAATGCATATCTCATTTTGGGCTGTTGTAAGGAATGAAAGAGATAATATAAGAAAGGTGTCTTCTGGGAGAGTACTTAAGAACACCATAGGTGTTCAAGAAATGATGGCTAAAACACATTTCTTCAAGGTAACTGACTTCAGAAATTTTAATAAGTACGGATCATCCAGAAATTCAAGGGGATTTCAGAGCAAAGACAGATGTTAGAGATTTTCTCCTCCCTCCTTCAGTAGTGTACTTGTGGGATTCCCCAACACCATAGCACCCTGGCCTCACTGAGCAGGCAGATGGTTATTGTCCAAGGAAGCTGACAGCAGGCAAGGAACCATAGGTGCACGGGCCTGAGATAGCCCTGGACAGGGATCCTACCCCCAGATGGTGCAGAAGGGTCCTAGTTACCATGGGCTTCTCAGTCCAGAAGAAACTGCCAGGAATTCCCAGAAAGAAACTGAACTGGGGATTAGGAGTGAGGGGGTAGGTCAAGGACCTGACTTCTGGAAATCGCTGTTAAGGCGGGACCTGGACAGGAGGTGGAGTTCTCTGCTAGGACAAGGCAGGAAGAAAACAAATGTCTGAGTGCATAGCCTGAGCATTAGGCTTATCCCAGAGCCTGGGTTAAAATCAGGCATGGTTGAATCAAGTTGACTCTGCTACCCCTCAAGGTATCTAAAATTGTCCTGGATTGAACACTAGGACAACACTTCTCAAAGGTTAATGTGCATACAAACTGCATGGGGATCCTGTGAAAATGCAAATTCTTATTCAATAAATCTGAGATGAGTCCTGAAATTTTGCATTTCTATCAAGCTCCCAGGTGATGTCCATGCTTTTGTCGTTGTTGTTGTTGTTGTTGTTGTTGGGAATGGCCCTGCTTGGTTTCAGGAGCTGTAAGCCCCCAATGGCTAAGGCTGAGTGAGCGATCTTCAGACCATTAGCCACTAAGGATACAAAGCTTATCTCCCTGGCAGGAGTGCTGCTTCTGCTCCTTTTACTTCATCCGGAACTGGTCCCCAATGCTTGATCAGTTAGCCAATGACAGGTAAGATTCCTCAAGGGAGGATGGACCTAAGACAGGCATGGTCATGTGGAGGCCCCAAGGAAGGACTTGGGGGGCTACAGCAAAAGGGGGCAATGGACCCTCGCCCCTTGGCTATGACATAGCCTGAGTCTTCATTCTGTCTGAGAGAAGTCACCTAATCTCTTGGCTGCCTTGCTTCCCCTGCCTGATTTAAGCCTGAAATAATGACAGAGGGTGGTGCAACCCTGTGCTGGAAAGGGCGGGTTCCCCGGGTGATCAGGCCTGAGAAAGAATACATAAAATCCTGTGAAACCTGCTTTGTTTAAAATGCTTTCAATTAAATGATAAGGGCCCAAGCAAGAAGTGAGTTTGTTCCTCAAAGTTTTATGGCCATTTAGCTATCTGACCCTGACTCAAAATAGGCCCTCAGAGTTCTTTGAATGTTATCTATTGTTTGATCCTTACTGCCTGACAATGATTAATGAACTTTACCTGTATTCCTGTGCAAATTGAAACCCCAAAAAAACCTATCAGGGCAAGGGGTTGGGGCGCTCTCCTCTTGAGAGAGTAGCTATAATGTCCCTTTTCCTCCATAGGACTTGGTAGTCTGTGTGAATGTATCTTGTCTTATCCATAATGACACAGACACTGTGGGCCAGTGTTTGCATCATTTTTTTTTTTGATCCACAGAGCACACTGGAGTTACCAAGAAGCTCCTAGAAGATACACTGTGTGTCAGCAGTCTGGTGACTGGTATGACTCCTGGATTTCTTCAAATATGTTTCCTCTGGCTCTGAAATCAGATGGAGAAGGAAATAACAGCCCCCCCAAACACATACACCATTAAAACAATGGAAGTCAATTTTCTGTGAGGCATTCTAAGAACCCCACTCCTATTTATTCTGAGTTTAAAACACTGCTATAGATGGTGTTGCAAAGAGATTTATTGTTTTTAATCTTCTCATATAGCACAAGTGCTAAATACAGTATAATATATGTGACAGGAATTAGTCCAAAATTTATTTAAGACTCTATCCCCACAGTTCATATGTCAAAAGATTGCCATTTCCAATTATTTATTAGGAATGTGATGTTTTTCAAGGTGGATGCATTACTCTTGTTATCTGCTTTCAATTAGCTGAGAATTTACTATGCTTGGCCAAATGTCCATTCATCAGCAAATTCCAGATTGCTGGCAGTCTGATTAACTTCCCAGGGCCCTTTCTTTATAGTTAAAATAAATGAGGCTGTCTATATCTCATGCTTGCTTGCTTATAGAGGGAAAAAGAATAGGTTTTGGAATTGAAGGGGGAGGAGGAGGAAGAGAGAAGAAACAGCCTCAAGTAATCAGGAAATATTACAGAGATAAATGTGTACCCTTAGACCAAAAGCTATTTCACATTGGAGTTTTCTTACCCATATGAAAAGCCAGCAGTTAGGAAGTGCCTTCAGCAAAGAGTTGAAAGGCTTGAACTTGACACATCATTTCTTGCCGTAGCATCTGGTGTAATGGGAGAAGCATAAGCTTTGGAACCAATGAGGCCTGGCACTAAACACCAACCCAGCTACTTAAAACTGGGCACCTGGGATAAGTTCTTGGACCTCCATTTTAGACTAAGTTTCCTCTTCTGTAAAATTAGAATAATAATGACTAATTTGTAGATTTGTCATGAATTCAAATGGAATGGTGTTTATGTAACAACAATGCCTTGCCCTTAAGTTTCAAATGATGTTTGTTCAAACTTCATTCATTGTGTGCAGAGGACCTCAAATCACTTCCAGTTTCTCTGGGGACTTGAGGAGGAAAGAGGATAAAGGAGTAAGGGTAGTTAATGTTTGTTCCCACCATGGCTGGCCACAAGCTGTTCCTTCTCCCTATGATGTGTACAACATAGGTCATCCCTGTTCTTCCTGGTGTGTTCACAAAATCCAAGAACTAATCCACTCACACAAAGTCATGTGTGTGTGTAGCAGATTTTATTACAAAATAAAATGGTCTAATGGTCTAATGGTCTGGGGAGCAAGAGGAGACTTACCTTGCAGTAATTCACACAATTAACACAGAATATTTTTCACCTAGCACTTACAAATTTCCATAGCCATTTTTGTTAACTATAAATCCAGCTGTCAAATATGTGACTTAGTCCTCCTTTGGCCATGTCTCCATCTCTGTCTCTCTCTTTCTCTCTGTCTTTCTCTTCCTCTTCTCCTTGGGCAGGTGGAAGGGGCAATAAAACAAAACCTAAATTCCTTCACATCTTCTTACTCAGATCATTATTAGCACTCCCTTGGCACTGACCTCACTTATGGGATCCCACCTTGGACTTCAGACTTGACATCCTATTGACTCTTCAATATGCTCTTCCAGGAAAACATAATCCCTCACTCTCAGAGATGTCTGTCTGAGTGATTTGATCACTTTATTAGAGTCCTATGTCAGCCGGATATACATGGTAGAAGTTTAATATATGACACATATAGGTACTTGTCAAAGGTAGCTCTCACCTTGATGTTTGCTGAATATCAGGCCTGCCTTGGGGAAAAGTGGAAAGGCTGGTTAAATACACCTAGCATCTGGTTTTCTTGTTTTTCTCTTCCATGTTTCATTTCTTATTCCTTTTGTTGTATTTTCTGGGAAAATTATTTCAACTTTATCTTGCAACTCTCTACTAAAACTTTTAAGCACCCTATTTTAATTTCCAAGAACTTCTATTTATCCAATTGTTTTTTATTACATCATGTTCTTGTTTCATGAATCCAATGTCTCCTCATATGTTTAGGAGCCTAATTATTATCAGACTTTTTCATTGTACTTTTTATTAAAGATTTCTGTTGGATGAAGTTTCCTTGGTCCCTTCATTCCATGAATTTACTTGTTTGATCTCTGTCCTTTGTGTGGTGGTTTTCTCCATATGTCTACTGGTCCTTGGCTGCCCATTCGTATTTAAGAAAAAAGCACTGCAAAGCTGAGTAGAGGTTCTATGTGTGAGAGAAACAC
Source organism: Anoura caudifer (assembly GCA_004027475.1). Taxonomy (NCBI): domain Eukaryota; kingdom Metazoa; phylum Chordata; class Mammalia; order Chiroptera; family Phyllostomidae; genus Anoura; species Anoura caudifer. The sequence goes on along the minus strand of PVKU01004375.1, from coordinate 127,530 downwards.
TTGCCAACTGGTGGCCTTCATTGTAGAGAAACCTGGAAAAAGGGGGGAACCACTAGTCTAAAGAACTTTGCTCTAGGATCACTCAGTTTCTCAAGAAATAGTCTTCTAATATTCTACCTTGAGGCAAAGATAGTAAACTATAGGGAGAAGGATGGAGGACTAAAAGCCTGGTGGGTGGCATGCTCACAGTAGGACAGGGAAAGGAGGAAGTGGTCTCATGATTTAGCATGGGATCTTCATTTCCTCAGCCTTTCTATGGTGTAAAGCATAATTGTGTTTCTCAAACTGTAACTCACATGAAAATTACCTGGAGGGCTTGTAAAAATACATATTTCTGGGTCTCACCTCCAGAGTTCAGATTCACCTGAAGAATTGACACAAGGCCCAAAATGTTTTCCCAGACTCCACCAGTCAAATCCATTGGACAAATGAAACTGGTTGATAGGTACGACATGAAACACTTAAAAAGAAAAGAAAGAAAGAAACCCTGTTTCAACCAACACTAGCAAGGAAATGTATGGAGTTAAAGAGGCATTCCTCTTAGTTAAGAAACTCCCCTTTAAAATTACAAACATTCATAACATGCAACTAATTGAGGAGTGAGATCTATTTCCTCTCCCCTTGAGTTTGGACAGGCTGATGACTGTTTGGAACAATTGATTAGGTTGAAGTAGAACTGGGTAATTTCTGATTCCGGGTCAAAAAAAAAAAAAAGGTCATGCAGCTTCTGCTTAGTTCTCATAAAATGGTCACTCTCAGAATGTTCCCTCTTAGAATTAAGCTGCCCTGCTCTGCAAGCCTGAGTCATATGCAGAGACCCCATGTAAAGGCTTCAGTTAACAGACCCTGCTGAGTCCACTTTCCAAGGCATCCTGATAGAGGCTTTAGTTGGATGAGTGAAGAAATCTCCAGATGACTCCAGCCTTAGCCTTGAAGCTATCCCAGGTGAATCCTCAGACATCAGGGAGCATAAACAAACCATCCCTGCCATGTCATGTCTAAACTCCTGGCCTTCCCTGTCCAGGCCAGACTCCCTGTCTCACATCTGCTCAGAGCAGCATAAACAAGAGCTGGAAGTTCACATGGATGCATGTGGTGATGTACTTCATGCCTTCCAACCTAAGGATTGTGAGCTCCTTGAAGTCACAGATACATTGCTTTCTTCCTTTCCATATACCCAAGGCCTAACATGGTGCTTGGCATATAGCCTGGCAGTGCCTGGCATATAGTAGGAGCTCAGTTATTTCACACATTTATAAATGGACCACTCTAAGGAAGCCTCTCCATTATTGTCTTTATAATCCCAAATTCTGCTCGTCCTTAAGCTCAGAAGAACACATATTGCCTGGTGCAAGGCTCAGTGATCACATCTGTTTGTTTTGTGGTCAGCCTGCCTGAATGTGAAAACCCAGCTCTGCTTATTTCTGGCTGTGTGATTTTCAGGGAGCTAATTGGCTTTCTGTGCCTCAGTCTTCTCACCTGTAAAATGGAGATAATAATTGTACCTGTCTTTTAGAATCATTGGGAGCATTAGATATATGTACTTGTAAAATGCTTAATACACCATCTAACCCTTAGTAAACACTCAAGGCTGCTATCTATTTTATTGTTGTTGTTATTGTTGTGATGATGATGATGATGATGATGATGATGATGATGATGATGATGCAATTCCTCCAGGAACCAAACTATAATTTCCCCCTTCTCATAAAACAACCTCAAAAGGATGCTCCTGGCTGTGTGCCAGCTGTTGCCAGTGTCCATAGCAATTCTCTACACTTTGCTGTTTTTATTTGTTGGCCTTAGTTACAAGAGGATTTACTGAGTTTACTACTCACCAAGCACCTGCCCATGTCATGCAGTGTCATTGGGGACTTATGAAATCTGTTACTTTTACCATAATGACTCTTGGGTGCACAAGAATCACCAGGGCAGCTTGCTTAAAATGAAGAATCTAAGTGTTGGCTTTAGCCAGTCTGGTGTAGAGCTGAGAAACCTGCTCTTTTAATAAGCCTCCCCAGGTAGGTCCAATGCAGGCATCCATGGAAGCTGTTTCAGCAGATGGTCTTCAAACAAGCACCACCTGAATCTTAAAGGCAGCACTGATTACTCAAATAAAGGATTGGATGTTTTTTCCAAAATTCTTTAACACAGAGTATCCAAAAAGTCAAAAAACCCTACAGGGTAAGTGTATATTTAAAGAATGTTTGCCTCTATATCAAATAATATGCTTGCTACATTTTTCTTCAAACTTCAAATATCATCTAACGTGAAATACTGCTAAATTTAAAGCAATGGGTTAATAGATAATCTGCATAAAATTATTTATAATATATTAACTATATGACAATAACTATATTACAGAATGTCTAAAATGTCTGGAAACACAGAGAAAAGAGTATCTTTATAAATAAATACATGAATATACTCCAGGGTATATAGAAAGTCTAGAAATGTTTGAAAACATAGCTAACATACTGCTTAATAATAAATCTGTCCTGTGTTTCCTGGTTGTTCAGACACCTTGTAAAATGTCATTACATCACTATAGTTACATTATTCAGATATATCAGGGCCTACATTAAGTTCCCCTCCCTTTGTTCCTTTCTTCCCTCCCTTCTTCCCTCCCCCCTTCTTTCCTTTCTTTCTTCCACCCTTTCCTCATTTTTCTATTCTTCCACAATCATTTCCTGAGCTCCTAAAACATGCACAGCACTCTTCTATACATGGTTGCTATGGATATATATGGAGGTAGGATGTTATCCAAAAAATAAAAGGCAGAATCTCTGCTCTTAAGAAGCATTCTTCTTGGGGTGTAAAATATAAGCATGTGACACATTTAAATATTATAAGTTAACATCTCAATTAGGTGAATGATTCAGAGAGTATGTGCTATAAAATTTGGGGGTAGAGGTAACAAGCTGTCCAGGAGGATCCAGATCATTTTCAAGGCATTTCATTATGCTGTGTGAAAACTTTCTTCACTCACTCTCCATCCAGGATATAATCATGCAAAAAGTCCAAAAGCAGGCTGCAAATGAACCCTACAATACAGTGAGAGAAACTTTTCAACTTTTCAAATTTAATATAAAAGGGGACTTTGATTCAAGGGGATTATGCTTAATTTTCTACACTGTGGGACCTGGCCCGAACTCAGGGAAGAGAACAATGGCATGTTACCCACTTCTTATTCCAAGACTCTGACACAGGTTGGATATTGACAAACCAGGAGAGCAAACTTTTGCATTTCATTTCTCCTGATTCTTTTCATGCACATTACTTCATTTGGGAGGCAAAGAGGTAAAGGAGATGAAAGTTTCAGTCTCCAGAAAGCAGGAGAGAGGAGAAATTTCCTTGCTCAAAATTATAATTTATCATTCAGTTATCCTGATCAAGGGAGTCTGCTGGTACAAAGCCTTGGACTTTTAAAAAGATCATGCAGGGTCCCACTCTTCATCAGAATATGCCTAAAAATGGGTTTCTCAGCTTAGTCATGGTTACCATTTGGAACTAGCTAGTCCTTTCTTGTGGGTACTATCCTGAGTACTGTAGGATGTTCAGCAGCATCCCTGGCCTCTACTATTTAAATGTCTGTAGCACGTACCCTCAGTTGTGATGACCAAAAAAATGTCTCCGGACACTGCTAAATGTCCCCTGGGGGATCAAAACGTACCCTGGGGAACAAAACCACCTCCTGGTTGTACACTGAAACCACCAACAGAGCTTTAGAAAGAACTTATGCCTGGGACTTGCCCCAAGAGTGCCCAATTTTATTGGTCTGGGTGTGACCTGCACTTCAGGATTTTTAAACTCTTCCCAAGGAATTCCAGTGTGTACCATGGTTAATCTCAGATTTGTCCAGAAATTTGAATTGTGATAGGGACCCCCATGCATATTAAATGTCCAATCCAATGTTCTGCTGACCAGGTAATTACCCTCAGCCTGCATCCAGATGGCTTAATTGGCTCAGTGTCTATGGCCACCCTGTGCTCGCAGCACCTGACCTCAGACAGGACTGCTTTGGTTCTTTCTGTTAGAAATTACCTTTTCCACAACAATTTGTCATTCACTTATCATGTCTTACCAAGGAAATTCAGACTTTGACATCAGGCCAATGGGGGACATAGTTGAAGGCAAGGGGTCTTTGTGACAACTCCTCAAAAGACCTCAAGAAGGCTTGTCTTTGCAGCCATCTTGTGAGAGCAAAGGCTATGTGTGCATACCTTGGGGTGTGTGCAAGAGGAAGCACTGAGAAGTAAAGCAAAGAGGGAAAGGCCACATCTCCTCTTGGAATTTTCTAGCCCTGGTATAGCAACAGGTCAAAATAACAAGCATCTATACTTTCACTTTTTCAATCAAACGTCTCCTGAATGAATTAGAACAGCCACAACATATTGCCCCATACCCTCCAAACCAATCAGTCTGCTCCAAGCTCTACATCCAACAGAAATATTTAATACCAAAAGATAAATACTAGAATATTCATAGAAGCACTCCAGAATAGTCAAAACTAGGAAATACCTAAATGTCCATCAACAGTGGGATCAATAAATAAATTATAAGGTCTTCACACAAAGGAATACTAGTCATGAGAATGAATGGTCTATAACTTTACACATCATATTGATAAATTTCACAGATATAATGTTGAGTAAAACAAAGGTATATATTAATGACCAAATTCATATATGCTCCCCAAAGAGGCAAAACTTATTGATACTGTTATGTGTTAGAATAGAAGTCACCCTTGGAGATGAGGATAGTGAGTAGGGAGCATGAGAGAGTTCCTGGGAGGCTGTAGGTCATGCTTTGTTTTGTAATCTGGGTATTGGTCATTTGAGTGCATTCAGTGTGAGAAAATTAATAGACCTATATATTTATAATTTATGTATTTTTCTGTTTGTCTATTATACTTTAATAAAATATGTAAAATTTAAAAATTTCCTACTCTTTCTCAGCTGCTTCTTCCTCACTCCCAAGTTGGGAAGTTGCAGGCCTTGACATGATGCTGCTGAGTCAGAAGGTGTGCAAGTCTCAGAAAGCTCCTCTTGTTTTTGTCACTCTTCCTGCCACTGTCACCCTCTGCTTGGCTAGTCTTTCATAGGATAGAAGCAGATAGCAGAGAAGTGAGGGGACTTGGTCCCACGGTTTATCTCTTGGGACCAAGGCAATTTTACTCTTGACCTTCTGAAACCACAGAGTCCTGTTCTGCAATAGGCAGAAAGCTGTGGGATTTTTTTTTTATTTTAACATAGATTGTTTATCCCTAAATCAACAATCTTGCAGTAATGTTAAAGTCAGGCCGCAGCTCAAGGGTGGGATCCACTGGTGTGGCCCTTTAGCATTCACAATCCCAGAACAGACCTCTCTGAGCTGCACATCATCTCTGTCAAGGGCCTCTGCCCATCACAGTACCTAGTGTTTTTTCCACAGATACCACCGTATTTATCTCAACATTTGGTAATATTTTGGATTCCACACATGTATGAATTGGGTGTTTATTTTACTAGTGGAGTACACCTGCAGCCTAAATAGTGTATGCTGAGCAGCTGTTAGTGACTGTGAATTGAGACCTGGGTGAGGAATTATAAACCCAGGAGGTTCGTCCTTAACAAGTAGGGTCCAAAACTTTCAAATTCAATAAATGTGAACACTATTGAGAGAAGAGAAACATCATTACAGGCAGATAATGGTTTGAAATCCCAGCCAGTGATGATTGGGGAAGCAGATGTAAGCCAGGATGATTTTTATATGTTCTGATAGCCCCTACCAGGTGGGATATGAAATAAGCAAAAGGTCTGATTAGAAATTACATTTGGGCCACTGAGTAATTGCAGAGGTAGAAGCAATCATATTGCATATGCTTGCCAGGAGGACAAGGATGGGGTTATCCTGCTAGAGGCAATCATTTGGTCACATAGCTTTATGTACTCAGACATCCTAAAGTCCAGTTATATATCTCACTTAAGGTATTGCCCATTTGGGACAATTACTGCCCCCTGCCCCAATGTATTCAGTTGTTGAGCCAATCATTCTGACATCTGAAAACAAAAAGACTGTGTATGAAGTAAAGTACTAGAAATATAGTAATGAAAGCTATGACTCCTGCCTTGAAGTCCATCATCAAGTTGACCTGGCTATTGGCTGCTACATTAGAAACTGCCCCTAAACTTAGGGCTTCAATGTAAGAACAACCAGTGACTATCTTAGTGTGCTTTGGCCCCCTTACCAAATATCACAGACTGGGGGACTTAAACAACAGAAATTTATTTTTCTGACTTCTAAAGGCTAGATTCCAAGATCAAAGTGCTGGTAGATTTGGTTCCTGGTGAGGGCCTTCTTCCTGGCATGCACTGTCTTCACATGGCTTCTCCTTTGTGTGTGCCTAGAAAGTGATCTCTCCTACTTCCTCTTCTTATAACAGAATTAATCCCAGCATAAGGGTCCCACCCTCATGACCTCATCTAAACCTAATTACCTCCCAAAGATCCCACTTCCAAATACCATCCCATTAGAGATGAGGGTTTCAACTTTTGAATTGGACAGGGAGGGCAATTAGTCTATAACAGTGACCAACTCATTGCCAGTGCTGCCATAACAAATACCACACATCAGGTGGCTTAAACAACATGAATTTACTTTGTCACAATTCTGTAGACTAAAAAGAAGTCTGAGATCAAGGTGTTGGCAGCATTGTTTTCTTCTGAGTTTCTTCTTGGCTTCCACAAGGCTGTCTTCTTGCTTTGTCCTCACATTGCCACCCCTAAGTTTGTCCACCGTCTGTTCCTTGATTTCCTCTTCTTACAGGACAATAGTCAGATTGAATTAGGATCCTCGTTAATAACCTCATTTTATATTAATCACCTCTTTAAATGCCCTAACTCCCAACATAGTCACATTCTGAGGTCCTGGGGGTTAGGATTTCAATATGTGAATTTTAGTGAACACAACTCAGCCCATAACATTAACCATCTTGGTTGACCCAGAACTGAGTGGATTCCTGGGAGGCAGGACTTTTAGTGCTAAAACCAGAAAAGACCCAGGAACACCAGGACAAATTAGTCACCTAAAAACATCAATCTGCTCAAAAATTTGTAACCTGTGTAGGGCTCAGAGGAGACAACTCATACCTGCTTTCCCCATTAGCTGGGATCCCTGGAAGGCTGGGAGCTAGAACTATCCAACACACACACACACACACACACACACACACACACACACACACACACACACACACACACACCTGCAGGTTGATGCTGAAGACACTCAGACAAGTGCAGGTTGGGACAGCTGTTGCTCCTAGGGTATCTCCCTACCTCTATGTGGCCTCTCTATGTGGTTTCTCCAGCATGGTGGCTTCCAGGTAGCTGGACTTCTTATATCATAGCTCCAGGATTCCAAGGCCATTTTCCCAAGAAAGCCAGCCAGAAACTGGGATCCTTGTTAACACTCAGCCTCAGAAAACCACACAGAAGCACATCTGCATTCCCTTTATCAAGGCAGTCACTGTGGCCTTCCCAAGTTCAACGGAGGGGCAGGGGGTGTAGAAATAGACTTCAATACTTGATGGTAGAGTGGCAAGAACATATAACCATACAATATATTGTTGTAAGCATAATTTTTTTTAAATTAAGCCCTGGCTGGTGTGACTCAGTGAATCGATTGCCAGCCTGTAAACCAAATGGTTGCCAGTTTGACTCTTCAGTCAGGGCACATCCCTGGGTTGCAGGCCAGGTCCAAAGTAGGGGGTACACAAGAGGCAACCACACATTGATGTTTCTCTACCTCTCTTTCTCCCTCCCTTCCCCTCTCTAAAAATAAGTCAAATCATTTTTTAAGAAAAAGGAAAATTTGAAAAAATTAATTGTGGTAAATACACACAACATAAAATTTGCTATCTTAATCATTTTAAGTGTACAGTTCAGTGGCATTACTTATATTCACATTATTGTGCAACCAATCTCTAGAAATCTTTTCATCTTGCAAAACTGAAATTCTGTACCACATAAACATTAATTCCCCTTTCCTCCTCCCCTTAGTCCCTGATAACCACCATTCTACTTTCTGTTTCTATTAACTTGACTGCTATAGGAACCTTATACAAGTGGAATCATACAGTATCTGTCCTTTTGTGTCTGGCTTATTTCACTTGGCATAATGTCCTTAAATTTCATTCATTTTGTAGCATGTGTCACCATTTCCTCCCTTTTAAGGCTGAATAATATTCCATTATATGGATATGCCAACTGTTGCAGAAATTCCTGTCACAATCTACTATGCTAGAGGAGGACAGAGGCCAACTGACCCAGTTACAACAGAATGGGGTGAATATTGTGAGGGCAAAGATAAGAGGAAAGGCTCCTTGGAGGAGGTGATCAGATTTGGATAGGCAGACACAGTGTACTCTGCCTTCCAGGTAGAGCAAACAGGACACATGAGGGCCCTGGGGGTAAGAGAAAGAAGAGTGTTTTGAAAAACTGCTGAGGAGGATAAGGTAAGGCTCCCTGGTTCAGGTTGTGCATGTTGAGTTCGAGGGGATGTCACTCCCAAAGATAACAATGGTATCTTCTAGAATGGTGTTGTGCATAATCAGCTCATCTATTTTCGTCAGGCCTGTGGGTGGGGGAAAACAGGTATGGAAGAAAGCAAGGAGACATGCTCAGTGACTAGGTTGCTGGAGCTCAGATTGAGGAGAGTCTTACAAAATCTAGAGGGCTGAGGAATTTATCCTGGAGGGAATGGGAAATTTCCAAAGAATTTTAAATAGGGACGAAGGGGAACCAAATCCAGAAGTTACTATTATTAATGGAAATAAGGTGCTATCATAGACAGGGTAGTGGATCCCTTCTACCTCTCTCTTTTTGTCTACAATGACCATATCTGGTTCACCAGTCATTACCTGGGAACCTCAGGAGGCCTGGTCCTGAGATGAGATAAGAACAGGTCAATTTTCCTCCTCAGCCCAGCATTCAGAAGCTTCCACCAGCAAGCTCTAAACCTGCATGACATTTACATCCTAGTTATGGGAGAAAGGCAAGACATAAAGGAATAATAAGGGTAGTTACAGATGGATATAAGTGCTAAAGAGAAAATAAAACCAAATGATCTGAGTGGGTTTCGTCATCATGGAAGGACTCTCTGAGAAAAGGACTTTTGAAGTGTGACCTCCATGACAAGCAGACCACAGCTATGTGAGAGTTTTGCAGAAAGGGGGACTTTTGAAGAATGGGAAACCAGTAAATGTGAAGCCCCTAGGGTGAAAACAAAATTGGTGTACTCAAGAAACAGCAAGGAAGTCAGTGTGGCTGAAATAGAGAAGACAAGTTGGGAAATAAGCAAGAGTTTTGTATGCCAGGCATATTGGATGAAATCAATAGGAAACCACTGTAGGGTTAGAGGAAGGGGAGAGACATTATATGTGATGCCTCTCAGGCATCACCTAAAATCTTCTCAGCCTCATTTGTTTACTGAGCCTTTGGCTAGTTTTTCTGTCCTAGCTACAATGGTGACTAGCTTTTTGTGAGCTCTGTGATCAACTTTATATAGATACAATCCAACATTGCTGTACCTCATGCCTCCTCCAAGTGCCTCTCACCTCCCCCAGGATTTTCTCCCTTGACAAGGAGGCACGCACAGAGTATCAACATGTGCAACCTAGAAGTGCAAGGAGTTGATGTCTTTTGACCCACAGGAGACAGAAGTTGGTAGATTCTGTTCCCTTCCTCCCCTTGGACAGACTGTCTTGAGATGCAGTCCCTATATGGCTTCTTGAAAGCCAGTCCATCAACTCAAGCAATCAGTTTCACTTGATACTGAAGAGTGGCCCGCCCAGTAACATAACCTCCACTGGATTGTTATTTTTCCCTTCTTTGCTTCCTTTGTTCCTCTCTCCAATTTCCTGGGACTGCACATCCTAATATCATAGTACCATGTGACTATACCACAAGCTATTTTCTGGGAGTATCTGGGGCTAAGATAGACATGTGCAGATTTGCCCTTTAAATAGGCTTCTGTATGGGTGGTTGATTATGCAGGGTCAAGTGTGGAAGTCCAGAGAGATACATTAAGAGGCTCTTGCAGTTGTTCAAGCAAAAGATGATGCTTCCTGAGATGAGGGGATGGTAGTGGAGATGGAAGAGGGGGTACACTCATGATGTATCTTGGTGGCAGAGCTGACAAGAACAGCTAATGAATTGGATGTGGCACAAGAGAGAAATGAAGGCTGACTCCTAAGTTTTCACCTTGGGCAACTAGCCAATGATGGTGCCTTTTACTGAGACAAGAGACACTGGAAAAGGGGCAGGTTTCTAATACTTTATTTGTTCACCAAATATCTTTTGAGCATCTACTATGTGCTAGTGAAGGTGTCCAAAATATGTACAATGGCATAAGCATCATTTTGAGCTGAAGACATTAAGAATCAACAGCTGCTGGAAGAGACTTTTTCTAAACTTGCCCTTAACTTCCTAAAAGCAAAGCCTCCCCCCAATAATTAAACTATCATAAATACCCTCCCCAGAATTTTCAAAACCAGGGAAGACTGATTCATTACTGAAGAGAAGTCAACACAAGTCAGCATTTGAATAAGAAATCACTTAAACAAATATTATTATAAAACTATCATATCTCCATCTATTCTCCTAAGTGCTCATTTGTCCCTAGAAGTCATTTGTTCTCCAAGAAGTTCCCTGCACCTCTCCCCATCTCCTATTAAGATGATATATAACAATTCTAACTTTGTAAACTCTGAGCATAGGCACTTAATTTAATCTGTTTTTTCTCTTGCTAATCTTTTTTTATTATTTTATTTATTTTAGAGAGGCAAAGAGAGGGAGAGAAACATTGGTGTGAGAGAGATATATCGATCAACCGGTTGCCTCTCACACACCCCAACCGAGGACCTGGCCCACAACCCAGGCCTACACCCTGACTGGGAATCAAACCAGTGAACTTTCGATTCGCTGTCTTTTGTCAGATTAAATTTCAGGACCCCAAATACTGAATTTAAGAGGTTAGAGAAGAAGTTTTCCTTCCCAGAACTGAGCAGTGCTTTAGACACAGAGTTGAGAGGCCCAGTCTCTGCCACAAGGAGCTCAGCAGTGACAAGACTGTGGAGCTGTATACAAAGCATCATGAAAATACTGTGAGGAATGTCACCTCTGGGGAAGGGAGAAGGAGTCAAGGAGGGAATCCTGGAAAAACTTAGTAGGATGAAAGAGAGTTAGAAAAACTAAGCAGGAAAAAGCTGATTAAGGTAGCAAATGCAAATAAGCAGGAATGTGAAAAATCTTTGCCCCATGGAGCTAAGAGTGGGTGAAGGTAAGAGGAAGCGAAACACAAAAGAATCTTCCAGCTAGAGAGGTCAGCCAAGTGAAGAGCTTTATAGGCATGGTCAGGTGTTTGGCCTATACCATAACTGCTAAAAGGAGCCCACTGATGAGATTCCTAAAATCATACACATATTTGACTATTTTGTGCTTTTGCACATGGGGTTTCCTGCATTATTTTCCCCCAACTGCACTTCCTGACAATGTCCTACTCATCCTTCAAGATTTTTAAAGTATATTTTATTGATTATGCTATTAGAGTTGTTCCATATTTTTCTACCCTTTATTCCCCTCCTCCCTGCACCCCCCTGTCTCCAACATCCCCCCATCTTAGTTCATGTCCATGGGTCATACATATAAATTCTTTGGCTTCTCCATTTCCTATACATTTCTTAGCCTCCCCTGGTCTAATTTGTACCTACCAATTATGCTTCTTATTTTCTATACATTTTCCCCCATTCTCACTCCTCCCCCTCCTCACTAATAACCCTCCATATGATCTCCATTTTTGTGGTTCTGTTCCTGTTCTACTTGCTTGCTTAGTTTGTTTTTGTTTTTAGGTTCAGTTTTTGATAGTTGTGCATTTTTTATCATTTTGTTGTTCATAGTTTTGATCTTCCTTTTCTTTTTATTTGGTCTTCGTCTTTTTCTTAGATGAGCCCCTTTAACATTTCACATAATAAGGGTTCATTGATTCTGAACTCTTTTAATTTGACCTTATCTGGGAAGCACTTTATTTGCCCTTCCATTCTAAATGATAGCTTTGCTTGATAGAGTCATCTTGGATGTAGATCTTTGCCTTTCATGACTTTGAATACTTCTTTCCAGCCCCTTCTTGCCTGTAAGGTTTCTTTTGAGAAATCAGCTGATAGTCTTATGGGAACTCCTTTGTAGGTAACTGTCTCCTTTTCTCTTGCTGCTTTTAAAATTCTTTCCTTATCTTTTAATCTTGGGTAATGTAATTATGATGTGTCTTGGTGTGTTTCTCCTTGAATCCAACTTCTTTGGGACTCTCCGAGCTTCCTGGACTTGCATATATATTTCCTTGCCAGATGGGGGAAGTTTTCCTTCATTATTTGTTCAAATAAGTTTTCAATATCTTGCTCTTCCTCTTCTCCTCTGAAACCCCTATGATTTGGATGTTGAATGTTTAAAATTCTCCCAGAGATTCCTAAGCCTCTCCTCACTTTCTTGGATTCTTGTTTCTTCATTCTGTTCCAGGTTAATGTTTAATTCTTCCTTCTGCTCCAAATCATTGATTTGAGTCCTGGTTTCCTTTCCTTCACTGTTGGTTCCCTGCATATTTTTCTTTATTTCACTTTGCATACCCTTCACTTTTTCCTCTATTTTGTGACCATACTCAATCATTTCTGTGAGCATCCTGATTAACAGTTTTTTGAACTCTGCATCTGATAGGATGTCTATCTCCTCATTGCTTAGTTCTTCTTCTGGAGTTTTGATCTATTCTTTCATTTGGGCCATATTTCTTTGTCTTGGTGCATCTGTTATTGTGGATGCATGGCATGGGCCTAGCTCCCACTTGGAGATGCACAGGACCCATGCCCACAGATAGATTCTTTCACGGGTAATCAGATTTGCAATATACTTAGGCTGTGTTTAGAGATTTGCTCTTTGCCTAAAACCCCCTCACCCTGCAAGTACCTTGAAGGCCCAGTGTAACTGCCTACTTATTCATTTGCTAATGTCTTTCTTCTGTGATGTAATGAGCGGCATTGGCTCCTTTGTTGTAACCAGGATAGTGAAGAGAACCATCTTGGAAAGTAAGGAGAGATGATTAGAATAAAGGCCTGTGATGGTGGAGGCCACAGCTTTGGCTCCTCTTGAGAGAAAAGCTAATCTGTTGTCCTTATTCTTCCACCAGACTCAGTAGTCTGTGTGTATATTTTAATTCATCCATAATGATGCAGACACTGCTGCCCAGTGTCCACTTCATGTTATGTTATAAGGGGTAAAGCCTTAAATATTTGCCAGGGCAGGGCAACCCACTTCACTGCATTGTGGCACTGTCTGTGGGAGAGGAGTCAGAGAGGGAACAGTGTCGCTTACTTGGCTCTCACCCTCTTTCAGTCACTTTCCTCACTTCTCACAAGCAGATTGTGCCATTTCAGGTTCTGATTACCAGGTAGGTGGGCTTGTGCATGTTCTAGGACCCCTCCAACAGAGTCTCTCATGAGACTGTGAGTTTCTCCTGCTGCCACAACCCCAACAGATTTTTATAGCCAGAGGTTTTGAGGCTTTAGTTCCTCATACTGGAACCCTGGGTTATGAGATCTGTCTTACTCCCCAGTTGTTCCTCCAAGCTTATTCACACATGAATGTGGGATATCCTGGTCCTCCAGTTGCCACCTCTCCCACCGAGTCCACCAGCTGCCACCTTGTCATCCATCTTCACTACCCCAGCTTCCCATCCCTGCCCCTCCTACCACTCTGGGTGAATGTTTTGTCTTTAACTCCTTTATTGTTGGACTTCCATACAGTTCAATTTTCTGGCACTTCTGATTTTTTTTAATTGGTTATTATCCTTCTTTTGGTTGTGCAAGGAAGTGAAGCATATCTACCTATGCCTTGTCTTTCCAGATCTTGTTTCCTGGCTGTCCTCTTTCTGCTGGGTACCTCCCTACCTACTAAGCCATAGTTCAGTACACCCATTGCTGCTCAGCTCCAGGATACCATGAGCTGGGCATGGCCTTGTCTTCCCCATTCCCTGCTAAGCTTTGAGCTCTTTAAGGCATGGTACTCCCTCTTTCAGATTAGAGTCCAACATGAGGCCTGAAGAATAGAGAATGTGTTCAGTAACTGGCTGAATTAAATGTCTTTGAAATGTGAAAGAAGCTTGAAACCATATAGGAGGGACACCATCCATATCCCTGGAAATAAAACCAGTCTCTACAGTCAGAAAAGAAGAGGTAGTGAAGAGTCATCAAAAACTGTCCAAGGTTGCCTCAAATCACCCTTGACCCAAGGACATGGGAGATAACTCTCCACTAAGTCCAACCACTCTTCAGCTTTTATGCCATGGAGTCAGCATCGACTTGTTGGGCTCAGGCCAGTAATGTAGGCAGTTACCTACAAAGACCCACCAGACAAAGACCACCAACCTTTTTACACAGCACAAGAAATGGCATTCATTAAAAGGCTGGTATATTCTGCCAATGCAGGCCCAGGCTGGCCCTGAACCAATGGCTAGAGGGAGAAGGTAAAAGTTTCCATGTCTCTTTTTCTCCCATTATTCCCTCTTGCACACATATGGGATTTATTTTTTACAGGTTTAAATGTTACATTGAAAATAAACTCAAATGACCAAAATGTTTCATTGAACAATCCCTAATAAAGATAAAAGCCACCTGCACTGGGGGAGGCACAGACAGCCAAATCTAAATTGCTCTCAAGTTTGAAACTTGAATGAAAATCTCAAGTGCTTTCTGAACAATTTAAAGAGCTCATCCATCTGGGTTTGATTAGAACCATCCCAAAATTGGGGTCACCATACTTCAATCAAACAAAATGGAAGAAAACAAAACTTCCTGGGAATATGGAAACAAAATAAAATAAAACAAAGTGACAACTGCACCCAGTGGATTTAAATAACATGAAGTTTCCTTATTGTATGGAATCCAGTATAACCATATATATCTATAAATATATACACTACACACACAGACACAAATATACTATATATATTACACACACATATATATGAAATTTCACATTTATTCCACTATAGAATCTTGGTCTAAGATTATAACCCCTCCAAAAATATATAACAATGTAATGGAGAGACTATTATAATCACCTCTGCATTTATGACCATCTTTATGATTGATCTTATAAAATAATGTGTTATATACATGCATGTGTACATAGACCAGATTCTCAACTTACATAATTCTATGGGAATTCACAGAATTATATTGTTGAGAATTTGGCTTTGGTTTTCCTTATTATAGAAATTCCCATCAATTAGCCTGAGATGTGGCTCCACACACATTGACACAAAGCTTTGCAGGCTGAGAATCTTGCTGACAGAGCACAAAATAATGTCCATCCAAACATCGGCTTGGATTTTATCTGGCCTTGCTTTCCAGAGAGGCTTGCATGATGGAATGAGCAAATGCTTTTGGCCTCTGGAGTTCTATGAATCAATGTGACCCAGTATGGGAAGCCCCAGGCTGTCTGTCTATTGAGGAAGGGCACAGACCCTTTCCACCTCAGTCTCCCTGACTGTGAGTTAAGTGGGACTGTTATCTGCCTCTCTCTTTTCCCTCTGAGCATTCTCTGCTGTTTATGAAAACAGTTTGCAAATAGGACTCCAAGAAAATAGGCATTAAAAGCTGGAGCCCAGCATTGGTTTCCAGGGAAAATGCATTTATTTGCTAGGTTAGTGAAGTGCCAACACCACTAATTGAATTTGCGCCAAAACACGCATTTTAAAAAATGTTCTGTTCCATTCATTATTTATAGAACATCACCTAAGGGCAGTGCATGCTACAAGCCAAAAATCTCATCCTGCATTTTATCAGAAACCCATTGCAGGGAAGGGAGTAGGGAGAGGGAGGAAAACAATAAAATGAGATTTCTGGAAAAGCTAAAGGAACTTTTCTGGTGTGTTTTGTCTGGACCAGTAATGCCCACAGTGTGGCTTGATAATAATCTCCAAATGCAAAGGGACTGGAGAGCAGCTGCTCTTTCTTGCCACTCAGGACAGAAGAAGAAAGGAACCTTCACTGTAGCATGAAAGATTTAAGCTAGTTAGAAGATAAAATTCCTTTAACAGGGAGTGTTATTAAAAGGAATGGAAAGCAGGAGGAAGACTCTTAGATGAGGGATGTATTTTGTGTATTCCAGATAGTCTAAGGATAAGAAGTCAATTCAACGTTTCCTCAACCCCAAGACAATAGATGTCCCCACAGGTCATTTCCACCACAGGGAATTGTCTTGGTCTAGGTGACGTGCCATCACATTTGCATCATGGGTTTTGGTGTGAGAAAGCTTGCTTTGAATGCCACACTTAGGCAAATTACTTGACCTCTCTATGCCTGTTTAAGCATTTATAAAATGGGAATAATTATTCATTTAACACCACAACTGCACCAGATACTGTTCTAGAGGATGGAGATATAATGGTGAACACAAATGGCAAAAAATCTCTTTTAATTCTAATGGGGGAGACAAAGTTAATGAAATAATAAAGAATAAATACAGAAAATACATAGCATGTCAGATGGTGGTAAATGTTATGGAGATAAATTGAGCAGAGAAAGGGATGAGGGAGCAGGGAAGTTTCCATTTTAAGTGAAGTGGTAAAGGTAGGTTGTACGCTGAAATGGTATCTTCTGAGGAAAGATTCTAAGGAAGGGAAGGAGTGAGCTAAGAGGGTATAGTGAGTTGAATAGTGACTCCCAAAAGGTTATGCTCATGTCCTAATCCCTGAATCTATGAATGTGACTTTATTTGGAAAAAAAGGATTTGCATCTTTGCAAATGTGATTAAGTTAAAGATCTTTAGATGAGATCATCCTGTATTATCCCAGTGGGTGCTAAATCCAATGGCAGGTGTCTTTAGAGACTATGAGAAGACAAACACAGAGGAGAATGCCATGTGAAGATGGAGGCATAGATTGGAGTTCCACTACCACAAACCAAGAAATACCCAGAGTGACCAGAAGCTAGCTAGAAAAGGCAAGGACAGATTCTCTCTTAGAACCTTCGGAGGAAACATGGCCCTGGGTTTCAGAGTTCTGACCTCCAGAACTATTAGAGAATCCATTTCTTTTGTTTTAAGCCACCAAGCTTTTTGGTGTTTTCATGGCAGCCCTAAGAAACTAATACAGAAGGTATCTAATGGAGGAGTGATTAAACAGAGAGAAATGCAGGGTTTTTTTTAAGAGAATACAGGTGTTTGTTGAGATGCAAAGGCTCTGAGGCAGGTGTTTTGCCTGTCTGCTTCAAAAAAAGCAAGGAGGCCTATGTGTTTGGAATGGAGGGAATGATGTAGCTCTCTGCAGCTGAAGCAGACTCTGAAGGAGTTAACAGCTGAAGGCTCTCTGCTGACACTTTACACAGCTGGGCAGTGGAAAGAGACAGCTGGGGGCACATCTTGCTCAGCACAAGTGAGTGTAATGAGAATGTCACTGCAAACCAATGGTGGCTCAGACAAGGTTGACAAGAATGGAAGCAGTGAGTTTCTGAATAAGTTCCTGAGGAATAGAGATAACTGGATTTATGGTAGGTTGCATGTGGGTTATAAGATAAAGAGGCAGGTCAAGAATGGCTGTGAGTGTTTTGGCCTGAGCAACTAGAACAATAGAGCTGCCACCACCTGAGATGGCAAAGGCTATAGATGGGACAGATTTGGAGAAAAGGTGAGTTTAGTTTAGGACAGGTTAGGTTTAAGATGCTTATGAAAGATGCACTATCTAAGTGCAGATATCAGGTAGTTAGATATATGATTAAAGGGAAGATATCCAATCTGGAGATGAGCATTTGGAAACTTTTTAAAATTTATTTTTTAACTTATAGAAAAATTCTTCTTTTTTGTCATGCAGTCTTATAAGTTTTGAATAATGCATAGTCATGTAACCACCACCATGATCAAAATACACAACTGTTCCATCATCTTTAAAAAAAATCTCTCATGCCACCCCTTTGTAATCAAACCCACCCTTCATCCCCAGCCCTTGGTAACCACTGATCTGTTATCTCATCCTAGAGTTTTGCTTTTTCTAGAATGTCATATAAAATTATACAGTATGTAGCACTGTGAATCTGGTTTCTTTGGCTTAGCATAACGCATTTGAGATTCATCCATGTTGTGGTTATCAATAGTTTATTACCTTTTATTGCTGAATAGTATTCCACTATATGGATGTACCATAGTTTGTTCACCCACTGACCCACTGAAGGACATCTGGGTTGTCTCTACTTATTAGCAATTATGATAAAGCTCGTATAAACATTCATTTTTTTGTGCATGAGAACAAAATTTTTCAGTTTTCTTGAGTATATAACAAGGAGTAAGATTGTTGTTATACAATAAATATATGTTTAACCTTATAAAACACTGTCAAACTGTTTTTCAAAGTGGCTGTATCATTTTATTTTCACCAGCAATACTAGACTTTAAACTATTTTTTAATTTATCTTTTAACCATTCTAATAGTTGTTCAATAGCATCTCACTGTGGTTTTCATTTACCTTTCCCTAATGACTAATGATGTTGAGTATTTTTTTCATGTGCTCATTTTCAATCCAAATATCTTCTTTGGTGAGGTATCCATTAAAACCTTGCCCATTTTTTAAAATTTTATTTATTTATTTTTAGAGAGGGGAAGGGAGGGGCCCACAACCCAGGCATGTGCCCTGACTGGGAATTGAACCTACAGCCCTTTGGTTTGCAGCCCACACTCAAGCCACTGAGCTACACCAGCCAGGGCACCTTGCCCATTTTTAATTGGGTTATTTGTTTTCATACTGTTGAATATGGAAAATTGTTTATATAGCCTGTTTACAAGTCCCTTATCAGATATATGATTTAAAAATGTTTTTTTTCCAAATCTGTAGCTTATCTTTTTATTCTCTTAAAAGTATTTCTGGCAAGCAAAAGTTTTAAATTTTGATGAAGTCCTAGTTTATAATTTCTTCTTTAAAAGATTTTATTTATTTATTTTCTACAGAGAGAGGAAGGGAGAGAGGGAGAGAAACATTAATGTGTGGTTGCCTCTCATGTGCCCCCAACTGGGAATTGAACCAGCAACCCCTTGGCTCACAGACTGGCACTCAATCTACTGAGCCACACCAACCAGGGCTATTTTTTTTTTCTTGTTTAGGTCATGATTTTTATTTTGTATCTGAGAACTCATGGCCTAATTCAAAGTCACTCAGATATTCTCCTTTATCTTCTTTTAAAAGTCTTATGGGCCCTGGCTGGTGTGGTTTGGTGGATTTTGCTGGCCTACGACCCCAAAGGTTGCTGGTTTGATTCCCCGTCAGGGCACATGTCTGGTTTGTGAGCCAGGTCCCCAGTTGGGCATGCAAGAGGCAACTGATCAATATATCACTTGCACATCATCAATGTATCTCTCGCATACCAATGTTGCTCTCCCTCCCTTCTCCCATCCTTCCCTTCTGTCTAAAAAAATAGTATTTTTTGAAAAGAATCCATAAGAAAAGAACCTTATGGATTTATGTTTTACATTTAGGTCTATGAACCATTCTACATTAATTTTTATATAAGGGTTGAAGTATAGTCAAGGTAGTTTTTCTTTTTTTGGTGGGGGAGGTGGACAATTGTCCCAGCACCATTTGTTGAAGCTCTGTTCTTTTTTTCAATCTCTATTTTCTTTTTAATTTTAATTCTTTTTTCTCTTATTTTTCAAAATGATTTCTTTTAAGATTTTCATTTATTTATTTTTAGAGAGAAGGGAAGGGAGGGATAAAGACAGGGAGAGAAACATCAATGTGTGGTTGCCTCTTGTGTGCCCCCTACTGGGGACCTGGCCCACAACCCAGGCATGTGCCCTGACTGGGAATTGAATTGGCAACCCTTTGGTTCACAGGCTGGCATTCGATCCACTGAGCCACACCAGCCAGGGCTGAATAATTTCTAATTGTCTATTTTCAAGTTCACTCTTTTCTTTATCATCTCCACTGTGCTGTTCAACTCATTCAGTGATTTTTTAAAAATTTCAGATATCATATTCTCAGTACTTCAATATTCTTATAGTTTCTATTTTTCTTTTGAGAGTTTTGAACTTTCCATTCATTTAAAGAATGCTCATCCTTACTTTATGGAACATGGTTATAATAGTTGCTTTAAAGTCTTTGTTAATTCTAACATCTGGATCATTGAGGTGTTGCCATCTGTTTATTGTCCTTTTGTTGAAAATTGGTCAGATTTTCCTGTTTTTTTGTATGTTGAATCAATTTAGATTGCATGCTGAATATATTGACTATTACGTTATGAGACTGAGTCCTATTAAAATCTTCATGAGAGTGGAATATCAATAGATTTTGTTGTTTTAGCAGGAAATCAGCACAGGTTAAGACCACAAGTTTTGTCCTAATTTCTGTGGGCAAGAGTTCAAATATCATTTCAGGATTCAATGCCACTGTTTGTATTGTCCAAGTGTATGTAATACTCAGGAATGTGTTTGGAACTTGGGAATTGTTTGTACCATAGCTCAGTTTCCATAGATTTTACTCTGCTGTTTTGTATTTGTGCTGCTGTTTTGCATCTGTGCTTGGGGGTGGGCCCAGGACCTCTGTCCATTCATTCACAAAATTAGAGGGATTCCCTTTTCCAGCTCTTTTCTCTATGAAATTTCCGCCACATTCTTTGGCCCTAGGGTCCCCTTTTCCCAATTTCTTTGGTCAGAAAAATGGGTTTTTCTCAGACTCTGCCTCCACACACACACTACCACCGCACTATCATATAGTTCTCCATTACTGGAGCCACCCTTGGGGTAAAGCAGCAAGAAAAAGATTAATAGTGATTCCTCCTACACTCTTTATACACAGTGATCTCTTTTTCTGGTTCCAATAGTCACAAAGACAAGGTTCATGTGTCTGCACTGCCATGGACATTGTCACCACCAACATTGTCATCACATCAGTGCAGATCTACAACTCCTGCTGAAGACAAAGCCAGGAGAGAAAAAAGAAAAAAAAAAGATTCCCTTGTACTCGCTGGCCCTCAGGGTTCCCTTTCTCCAATCTCCTGGGCAGAAACAGTGGGATTTCTATTGGAACTTTGGGTGCCCATTTCAAAGTTCTGTAACTCAGGTCTCCAGGCCACCCTCACATCTAGTCAGGAGATACAAGAGGAAAAAAATAAACAAAAATCTCACTGGTACTGATGGTTCTTTCCCCCACACCTCATTGTTGTTTACTTTCAAGAGTACTCAGGTAGTTGGTTTGTGTATTTTTTTTTCAGGATTTTTAGTTGTAATCAGTGGGAGAGGTAGAGTAAGCGAGCTTGCTCTAGCTTGGCAGGCTCTGGAAGTTCTGGGAATTTTAGGGTGTATGTTGCATGTGTGATGTTTACATTTCAACCATTTAGATTGGGTAGTAATACTGAATTAATTGTTCAGATTAAATGAAATCATCAAAGGACCGGGTTTAGATAAAAAAGAGAAGATGTCCACAAACTGAGGCCTGGGGCACTCCAAAATTAGACATCAGGGAAATGAGGAGGAATGAGAAGACCAGAGACTGCATGAAAACTCAAAGAGCCAAGTGTTCCTTCCAGATGCTAAAAAGAGTGTTTAATGAAGGAGGAAGTAATCCACTGGGTCTAATGCTGCTAATGAGTTAATATGGAGACTGCGAATTTGCCTTTAAATGATTTCAATGGCAATGGAAGGAATTAAGTAAGATGTCAAGTAGAAGAGCTCAGCAAGTTCCTACAACTTTGTGTTATAAAGTTCCTGAGTGCCCCTCATCTTTGCCTTTGCTCATTTTGTCTTCACTTGGTATTCTCTCCTCTGCTTATCCATATTGGAAACCAACTTGAGTCTCACCTGCTCCCTAAAGCCTTCCCTGGATGTAGTACTTTAAATCTCAGGGACCTCTCTCCCCTCAAATGCCCCTGACTCATGTGGCTTTTGCTGCAAAGCTACAGAAGGAGTAGGTGTGGTGAAGCTTGCCTAGACTCCAGAGTGAGACTGCCTGCATTTCAATTCCAGCTCTAGCACTTACTAGCTGTGTGAATTTTGGGAAGCTACTTTATCTCTCTGGGCCTCCATTTCCTCATCTTTATAATCAAGATAAACACAACTACTAAGTCTCCATTTTTATAAGGAATAAATGAGATAATACATGCAAAACTTCTGGGCTCCATAGACAGTGGTTCTTTCTTTTCTCCTGAACAGTTTAGCAATGTTTCATATGTGCTAGTCTTGTCATACCAATAAACTTATAAGATTCTTAAGGGTAGAGGTTATGCTTTGATGTGCCTTTCTTTTCCCTAATTTATTGATCATTGTTAATGGGTTCCACAACCTCTTGACTGGCATGAGAACTATGTTCCAACCCAGAGTATGAATTACAAACTGTCAGAAAGAAACACACAGCTGCAGTGTTTGGTTTGCAGGTAGCAAGTGATGAGGCATGCTTAGGTTGTCTGAGCCATTTAACAGAGAATGTCTGAAGTGGAAGATATTCCTACATAGGTATACATCTTTCATCCAAGGAAAGCTAGAATCTTGCCTTGATGGTGACAAGTACAAACTACATTTGAGATTGCAAGGAAACAGAAGACATGAAGTAGGGAAGTAAGAGAGGATTAACCAATTTAAACAGAGCAAGCAAGTTTGAAAGGGATGACAGAACTTGTTGGCTAAGACATTGTACTCAAACCTAAGTTCATATGCTTGATTCACACTAAAGCCAATCACTAAAGCACCAAGTATGTAGCACTGAATTTATTGGCAAATGAATGGGAGAAAGTCCAAATCTTCCTCTCCAATCCAGGGTTCAGGGTAGTTTTTCAAGGGGTTAGGTGGAACAGGTATGCAGAAGTGCTGATGGGCAAGTTTTAATTGGAGTACTTTGGAACTCAACCATTTATGATAAGTGATTTTAGCACCAGATCTTCCTTGACAGCGACTTCTCTACTTCTGCGAGGGATCCAGTGTTAAAGTTCTGGTAATATCTGGATACATTGTTTCCATGAGTGGAGCAAGAATTTAGCTCTGGGTGCAGCTGGAAGTCAAATTCTCTCTTTTGCTCAAGCTTCCACTGTATGACTTGTGGTTTTGGTCTGTTGTCTTGGAAAAGCAACTCAGTATCTTGTTAGAAACAGGATAGAACTATTTTAAGTTGACTCTGTGGTTACATTATGAGGTGGTGGAAAGAACACTGGGTAGACAACCAGACAAACTGGTTCTGGTCTCAGTTTTGTTCCCTAACACTTGAATGGCTTTGGTTGAGTCAATAAACCACCCCCCCCAAACATACACATCTTGTTATCCTCTACTTTAAAATTAGGAAACAGGAGACTAGATGGGTTATCTCTGAGCTCTCTTTCAACTTAAGGACTCATTCATTCAACACACATTTATCAAAGTCTATGTACTTGGTACTGGAAAAGACACTGAGAATACAAAGAAGTAAACTACAAGATTGCAGTAGTCATTGTTCTGAGGGTATACCATAGGTATATTGAATTATGAAGGGGAATAAAATTTACTGTCCCAAAATATGCCTCTTTGGCATAAGAATTATTTTGAGCTGGTTATTTTAAAAAAGGAAACAGTTGACCTGGGAGAAGCTCTGAAAACCAAGTAGAATTTACCCTTTTGTAATGGACAGTTACATTTATAAGGGAAATCTCCATTTGTGAGTGTGTCTCCCTCTCTGTACCAGGAAGAGGAGGACGAAATCTGCAGCTCTTATCAATGGAGAAGGCACACCCTTACATTTGCCTAACAACCTTATCCTTGCTTACTGTACTTTGTCTGATAGCCTTCCATGCCTGGCTATGCCTTTCCTCTAAATGTCTTTTTTTAAAAATTAAATTTATTAGGGTAACAGTGATTAATAACATTATTAATAGCATTATATAATTTTCAGGTGTACAAGATTACCATTAGACATCTGCATACTCTACTGCATGTTCCCACCTGCAGTCGTCTTTTCTTTTGTTACCATATGTTTGACCTCCTTTACCCACTTCACCCTCCCCCCTACCCATTTCCCCCTCTGGTAACCACCATTCTGTTGTTTGTATTTATGAGTTTGTTACTGTTTTTTTGTTAGTTTGTTATTCTTGCAGCATTATTTACCAATAGCCAAGACATGGAAACAAGATAAGTGCCCATGGAGGAATGATTGGCTAAAGGAGATGTGGTGCATATATATATATATATATATATATGGAATATATATATGGAATATATATGGAATATATATATGGAATATATATGGAATATATATATGGAATATATATATAATGGAATACTACTCAGCCATAAAAAAGATGAAATATTTCCATTTGTGACAACACTGGTGGACCTTGAGAGTATTATACTAACTGAAATAAGCCAGATGGGAAAGCATTAAAAATATGAGTTCACTCATAAATGGAATACAAAATATTTTATCTTTAGCTGGAGATGGTATTTAAGGTGTTGGGTTGGAATATTTCAGAGATACTCAGTTTTCCTGGGTCTTTCCCATATATACAGAAGATATACATGTTATTAAACTTCTGTTGTTTTTCTTCTGTTAATCTGCCCTTTATTAAAGTGGGAAGGGGGTCATAGCCAAGTATCTAGAAGAGTGGAGAGAACATTATTTTTCCTCCTCTAAATATTTATATATTATGTTCTCTCAATTAATATAAGAAAACCAACAATCAGTCAAGACTGTTTCCTATTTAAAACATTGGTCTTATAATAGCCAACTTCCTGCATAACTAATACAAAAGTGCAATGAATTTGATTCCTTCTTACTCATTCTTTCTCTCACGTAGAGAAAACCATACTCCATATTGAATTACCTGTGTTTCTTGGGTTTACAAATGGTGACTTGCTAATTTACTTATATCCTGATCACATTTTTTTGAAAGCTGTTCACAGTTGGTCTAATCAGGGGGAGATTCCTTTAGGGAGATATTAACCTTTTTTAGAGAAAAAAAATAATTTATAGTAAACCAATGGTACACCCACTGTCCTACATGTGCCTTGTCTCTGGATTGGACTGAACTGGGGTACATTGGCCATTACTGTGATTTATCATGAGCTAATTACCTGGACAATTAATCCCTTATTGAAATAAAGTGAGAAAAATCAAACTAACTTTCCATTCAATGGTAAGTATTCCAAATGGAAGTTTCCTTCATTCTCAAAGACTCTGGGCAGCACAGATGATCACCTGTTGTAATGTGATACCCACAGCTGCCTAGATCACAGCTCACATAGTATTGTTGTTTTTATTTTAATTTTATGCATCATTGTTTTTATTTTTAAAGATTTTATTTATTTTTTAGGGAGAGAGGGAGTAAGAGGGAGAGAAACATCAATGTGTGGTTGCCTCTCATGTGGTCCCCTCTGGGGACCTGGCCCACAACCCAGGCATGTGCCATGACTGGGAATTGAACCAGCAACCCTTTGGTTTGCAGGCTGGTGTTCAATCCACCAAGCCACACCAGCCAGGGCCAAACAGCATTGTTTTTCCAGGGCCAAACAGCATTGTTTTTAAGGTCCCATTCACCTTTAAGTGCTTCTCTTTAGCTGTGTGTGTGTGTGTGTGTGTGTGTGTGTGTGTGTGTGTGCACATGCATGTGCACAGGTGGCTAGGGTTGTTTGGGAGCCAAGGGCCACTGAAATAGATTGAAATCCATAACACCAGATGCATGTTCAACCTTCTGCATTAATTTACTGTAAGTTTTACTTTTATTATTCACACAAAGAGTGGCTACATTTATTTTCCTGGGTGAGGAAGGGCAGGACTAGACATTTAAGTTTCCTGAACGAAAGTACTAAAAATGAATGAAGCCATGATGGGGGCGTGGGTAACGTGTGGGGGATGAAAGCTTTGAAGTCAGCAGCTCACTCAGGTATGGCTTGCCAAGAGATTGATTCAGTCCATAAGAAAACAGTACATGTCTTCAGCCCTCAGATATACCACCTTGCTCTTATGCATCTGTCAGGCCATTGTATGTCTAAGAGTTGGCCTTGGTTTTTCAATTTCAAAGTGACTACATTTCTAAGTACAAATCTATTAAGGGCATGAAGTTTGTCTTTTATCTCACTCCTCTGCCAGTGAGTTAAGCTCTCTCAAAAATCTCCTAGCAACCTTGTATGATTGTATGGGGGGGGGGAGAAGTTCACATATATTGTTTTATCTAATTCCTATTTTTCCTAAAGCTCCTCAAATTTTCACTTTGTTGCATTGGGAATTAGAAAGATTCTGAGTCTTTCTTATGCTTCTGAAAGGCAATCTTTTGGATATGCTGACAATGGTTAGCCAGCTTGCCAATATTTTAGCTTTTCTTCTCACTACCACATAATCTCATAAGCTGTGAATTTAGATTTCTCAAGGAAAAGCTAAGTGTCGGCATAGACCATTCACACAGGTTGACTTAAGATGAGCCTACACAGCTCCTTAATGCCAATACCAGAACTCTTCTGGGTAGAGTGGTATGGGAACTTGCTTATAGAGAAAGGCAAATTTTTAAAAAGAGGCTGGGTTTATTTATTAGAAATTAATATGCTTCTGTGGGGACTAGTTTGTGACAAGTTGTATCATTTGTAGGACTGGTTGGGGATCCATACACCACAGCTGTTCATTTTCTCAGATGCTGCATATTCCCCCATGAGATAGTCTTCATCCACCATTTGTTTAATCCCTAATGGCCTGTATTAATTTATAACTGAGCAAAAATGCACTGTTTCTCAGAAGCAAGGCGAGTTCTCACAACCCTTTTAAAGTCATAATAAATTAACCTACAAAGAATGGCAGTATTTATCTTACATCATTTTTATAGTTATTGCTGCTATTTTTCTTATGCTACCTTAATTAATATACAGGGTGAAGCAAAAGTAGCTTTACAGTTATGAGTACACAAAACAGAGTTTATTCTTGTATTATTTATTACTGTATTATTATTTTCCCTATGTACAACTGTAAGTCTACTTTTGCCCAGCCCTGTATGTCTTTGGGGGATTAATTCCTATTGGGGAAAAAAAAACATAATTTAAAAAGTAGCTTTGCTTTATTTCTGTGAGTAAGAGTAGGTGCTGTGGGTTGAACAGATGGTATAGACAGGTGGGAAACTGTGGCTTGGGTGTCTCATTACAGTTCTACCACATACTAGCTAGGTGACTTGGGTATTACTTTCTGGAAAAGAATTTGGAGTAGCTAATCTCTAGGGCCCTTTGCCTGGTTCTTTGTCCACCCTTGGGTTCAAAACTAAGCAATCAAGCCAATTGCTGCCAGATTTGTTCATGGCAATCATGAAACTGACTGAAATAGTTAAAATCTACTTAGTTTTTAATAACTGAACTGAGGAGGTTACTCAGTATCCAGATTGATCATTCCACAGCTAGCTGTTTTGGCAAACCAGAAACATTGAGGCAAAAGACAAGGATGTAGTGAAGAGAAATGGACACAACCAGAAGCCTCTCTGCTACAAGAGCTTTAAAGAGGCCAAGTTGGCCTTGTGGATTTGTTCTGTTCAACCCTGGGCCAGCACTGGCCCCATTAGTCTTTCTATCCGATACAATGTTTTATATTTACTCATTTTATAACAGCATTGTATTTAATCTACAAAGCAAACCTGGTTGACTTGAAAAGTCCCTTGGTGTAGCCAACTGTAGCCTGTTTTTTAAGCTAATTATTTCACTTTGTTTTTAAAAATATCCATATGCATAGTAAATTCTTATCCATGTACATCCTTAGTTTCATTACTTTTTTAAAAGATTTATTTATTTATTTATTTATATAGAGAGGGGGGAGAGGCAGAGAAAGAGAGGGAGAGAGACATCACTGTGTGGTTGCCTCTCACATGCCCCCTACCGGGGACCTGGTCTGAAACCCAGGCATGTGCCCTGACTGAGAATCGAACCAGTGACTCTTTGGTTCATAGGCCGGCATTCAACCCACGGAGCCACACCAGCCAGGGCTATTTTCACTAATTTTATGCAACATAGCTTAAGCAATAACTCAATCTGCATGGTTAAGAAAGCCATGGAATGCCCTTTTAATGTTTTGCAATCACAAAAGATTTCCCACTTTAGTTCCTTTTACAATGGCATAGTTTTTTCCAGGTCAAAGAAAAATAACACAGCAATCATTCTAGGCAAGCTCTCCTTCCACAGACAACAGTCCACCAAGCAGGACGCTGGTTGTCACCACTTACAGTAAATTACGAGATGGTGAAACCAGCTTTGCCAGTCAGAAATATTTTCTAACCACACTGGATCTGTTTGATTGGTTGTGGGTTTATGCAGTTCCTGGCACAGAGAGGGCATTTTCCTCCTCTGCCAGGCTTCTTTCAGACTTACTACAGCCTAATTTCAACTTTGGCTTGGAGGCCAACCCACAAAACTACCTTTCCAATTGCTTCTTTTGGCCCGGAGAATGTCATCCAGTTTATTAGTGAAGGTCTTAGTCAAAGGCCTTGTTGTCCTGGGAGCTGGTACCCCAGTGGAATGGGACATTGCCAACCATGTCTCCATCACCCACCCCAGCCTGAAAGACTGTTAAGGTACTTTGAGTTCCCACAGCCCCATAAGTAGACACTGAAGGTCTGGGTTACCATTAGACAAGATTACAGGGTGTAATTATGGGGTTCTAAAAATAAAAAAAGATTTTCAAGCAAATAATAATAATATGGATTAGGTCTCAAACTAACACTAATTTGGGATTTTAGGCCACTTAGTAAGAGATCCCCTATGCATCTTTCCAGACTCTATCTGTCCCCCTTATCCATACACAGTGTTCCCTTTCTCAGGAAGTAATTTCTGTTAAAAAGTTTTTATTGCCTGATTTATGGGGATTTCATTCTGAGATTTACAATACCTCTCAGGCTCCATACACATAAACCATGGGATCTTGATTTCTGAAAAGTGAGTAGCTATGGATGTTTTCTGAAGAAGACATCAGATTGGGCCAATATCTCAATTTCTTTAGGTGAAGACTTTGTCCCTGGAACTGAGAAATGGATAATGCTCAATATGTCATGTGGGTAGTGGTGTGGCTGAATCTTGCATAAACTGAGTTACTGATCTCACCTCTCTCCATCCCTGCCCCTCTCATTACCACTCCATTTGCTTGATAATGGGATGAAAGACATCAAGCCAAAATATTTATTAAGCACACTCTGCATATAGAACACAGTTCAAGGCAAAAAGAAGGAGGAAAAAGGAATTAAAAGACACAGCTCAGGTCTTTACAGTCTCACAACTGGGCTCTCGCTATGGTGTGATAACAGGTCTCCATGCAGCCAACTTCCCCTTCAATTTCTAACCTAGTTATTCTCAAACTTTAGAAGCATCATATTTACCTGGAGGGCTTATTAAAACAAGTCTCTGGGTCATACCCCATATATAATAGAGATTGTAATATTATATTTTAATAATGCAACAATTTGCATTATTGAAAAGTTTCTAGGTGATGCTTATGTTCAGAGTTCAGGGACCATTCTTTGAAAACCACTGGTCTAATCCATTCTTCTGTTTCTGCAATGATCCTCTAGTATACAAGTCTTATCAAGTACTCAGCACCAAGTCACTACAGATTACAGTCTTAACCTCAACATGACATTTTAGGCCTCCACAACATTGTCCTAGATGGTATGTGCTGCCACAACCTCACGTATCCCATGTTTTTGCTCTCAGATTGGGTTCCCTCAGAAGCAATCACTGAGACAAAAATTTGAAGGATATGCCAAGAAGCAATATGACAGGAGGTAGTAAAACAGGAACAGGGATAAAATGAATACAGGCTTCCAACCAAGATTGAGGTATAGGTATATACACTTTGACTCCTTGTACAACCAAAAGAAGGACAACAAATTTCTAAAAAAGCAACCACAACTGCCAGAAAATCAAACTGTATGGAAGAGCAACAACCAAGAAGTTAAAGAAGAAACATTCTAGATGGGTAGCAGGGGTAGAGAGAGGCAGCCGGGGTGGAGAAGATGCGTGTCAAGGCAGTGGCTGGAGGACCAGGTGGGCGAGGTGGCAGCTAGCAGACCGGGTGGTCCCATTTTCATACAGGGATAAACCAGGAAGAACAACTAGGGAGTATGATAGACCGTGCAACCTAGAGTTCCAGTGCAGAGAAATAAAGCCTCAGAACCTCTCACTATAGGCCTGGCTGGTGTAGCTCAGTGGATTGAGTACATTTCTGCGAACCAAAGGGTCACAGTTCAATTCCCAGTCAGGGCACATGCCTGGGTTGCAGGCCAGGTCCCCAGAAGGAGCGCACAAGAGGCAACTACACATTGATGTTTCTCTCCCCCTCTTTCTCCTTCCATTTGCCTCTCCCTCTCCTTCCCTCTCCTCTCTCTAAAGATAAATAAAATCTTTAAAGAAAACCTCTTGGCAGCATGAGAAACTTCCAGCTTCACAGGAGAGTTTGTAGGAGAGACCCACAAGGTAAGCACACAGGCCCGGATACCCGGGAATCAACACCAGAAGGGCCAAATTTGCTTGTGGGTAGCAGGTGAAGCTACTGAAAGCCTACCAAGAGCCAAGCAAGCAGCATTGTTCCCTTTGGAAACCCTCCCCCACATACAGCACACCAATGCAGTCATGTGGGTTGCCTGTCCTGGCAAATACCTACAGCTCCGCCCCTTACTACATAACAGGTGCTCTGAGACTAAGAAATATGGCCCAAATGAAAGAACACACCAAAGCTCCAAAAATAGAACTAAGTGATGAAGAGATAGCCAACCTATCAGATTCACAGTTCAAAACACTGGTAATCACAGAAAAGGCTATGTAAAGTGAAATAAAGCAAAATATACAGGGAAGCAACACTGAAGGGAAGGAAATCAGGACTCAAATCAACAATTTGGACCAGAAGGAATATATAAACATTCAAACAGGACAGGATAAAGAAACAAGAATTCAAAAAAATCAGGAAGAGGCTCAGGAGACTTAGGAACATCCAGGACAACTTTAAACATTCTAACATCCCATCATAGGAGTGCCAGGAGGAGAAGAGGAAATGGAGAAGCCAAAGAACTTATATGTATGACTCATGGACATGAACTAAGTGGGGGATGCTGGTGGAAGGAGTATGCAGGGTGGAGGGGAATAAAGTGGGGAAATGGAACAACTATAATAGCATAATCAATAAAACATAGTTTTTAAAAATCCAATGCAAATTGAGCTAATGAGATTACTGCTGTGGATAACTAGGGTCAGTCTCACTGGGAGCCTCTGGAGGAGTGCAGAAAGAATATCTCAGAGTTATCCTGCCTGAAGTTTGAGGGACATAAGGTATTATTCATCAATTTCTGTCAGTCACTGGTGAAAGGCTACTTCTAGAGCTAATAACAGCCCATCACTTCAGTGTGCCCTTGTACATACAAGAGTAGCTCACTCCAGAAGACCCAGAAAGTGCTCAGGCAGAGCTCTAGGTACTTGAAGTAGGAAGTCATCAGGTCAGACAGAGTATATGGGAATGGTGAGTGCTGAGGGTGCTTGATGAAGCACTATCAGCTTCTGTTCCACAAGCCCAACCCATCCTGTTAATGCCATGTCTTTCACAAATCTGCTCTTCTGCACAGAAAGGCCCAAATCTGACTTATTCTACTCTGGATCTTTGGAAGACAGAGCTTTGGACTGAGATGAGGTGATTTATTGAGATTTGAGTGGGCAGCAGTCTTGGCTCAACACACAGAAGTTTGTGTGACCAAATGAAGTCAGAGAGCCTAGGAGCAGATAGTGACCAGAAATGGCAGCACCAAGAGGGTCATGAGCACTAGGGAAAGATGCCGCAGGGTAGCTTTGGGTACTGACAAAACAGCTGAGGGAGTGTCTGCAGGCACAAACTTTTAAAATAATTTTTGGGACAGATTTTGAGCCCCTGTGCTTTCTCTAGAACAGTGGTGATTATGAAATATAATAGAATGTAACAGAAAATAATGGAATTTGATCATCCTATTGCCCAAATGGGAAATCTTAGAGAGGGCAAGCTGGAATAGAAGGGGTATGGTCACTGCAACTGTGCCTTGGCACTCAGGTGAAGTGCTACCCCTCCCAAGTGCTGTTAGAAAACCCCTCCTTCTCAGGCAGTCTTTGCCTCAGGCTCTGAGCCTCAGAAATTATTTTCTTGGGAACCCAGCAAGTTGAAATTATTTTCTCGGGAACCCAGCAAGTTGAGAGCATTCTCTCCCTTGATTTGCAGACAGACTTCTTGTTCTGCTATTGGGGTTGTTACAGTGCAGATCTATGGATAGTTTAAAATGATTCAGAGCAACAAATGTATGTAACATTGGTGTATGTGGGTGGATAAGAAAGACAAGAATAATAAACAACAAAAAAATCCCATTTAAGTTACATAGTAACTTAACATTTGCTATGTGAAAAATAAGATGTCTTCTTTAAAACAAAACAGAATTTTTTTCTTAAGAAAATCTTTTGACTGAAGAGTCTTAATGTTCATAAAATGTTAGTGAATAGCTGGTTCATATACTTTATCTCCTTATCCTTTTTAATCACAGTTGAAGTGATATATGCATGAACTTTGCAAGGCATAAGAAAACATAAAGTTACCTGACATAACTTGGGGAGAGGAACACTGAAATATACTAAACATCACTCAACTACACTATTTAGAAAGAAGAAAATAGGAGACACTAATTGCCCATGATGGGTATTTATATAATGAACCACTGAAGTGAAGGGATGCTGGCTGCTCTTGAAGTAGGCAATTTAAATTTGATCCAGAAGGCAACCAGAGGAGCCAGTAAAGACATAATCTGGAAGGTGACATGTTTTCTTTTTCAAAGTTCAGCTATTGAGAATGTAAGAAAACAAAAACAGGCCTGAAGTCTAGTTTAGAAACCTCAAGTGAGACTGAAGAGTGGGAAAACTTTGTCCCCTTTCCTATTTCATTCTTTTCCTTGATGTCCTTCTCTCAGATGCCTACTGTCCTAAGGATCATCCCTAAGTGTCCCAAAATCAATGGGACAATGACTTCTTATTCAGAACAATCTTTTCTTTCCTCCACATCAACCAAAATGTACCTGTACTGTGTCTTTCTTTTTAAAAAAAAATTATTTTTGTTATTTTTAGAGAGAGAGAGAAGGGAGGGAGAAAGAGAGGCAGAGAAATATCGATGTGTGAGAGATACATCGATCATTTTCCTCTCATATGCTCCCCACTGGGGACCTGACCTGTAACCCAGGCATGTGCCTTGACGGGTAATTGAACCAGCAGCCTTTCACTTTGCAGGCTGGCTGGCACTAAATCTACGGAGCCTCACTAGCCAGAGCTGTACATGTGCTGTGTCTTAATCTTCAAAAGTTTGCTATGTGATTAATTAGCTGTCACCTATAATCTAATAAAAAAATTCCCACAGAGAGTCAATAACTAATGGTGGTACAAGGGGAATCTATCAATTTTGTATTTCAATCTGGGTATTACATAGGAAGGTCCTATTTTTCTTAGTGAATCCTGTTGGTGTGAACACTAAAATTGAAGTGAATAAAAACACCTCAATGTTTTAAGGATTCTAGTACTCACCAAATAATTTGTGATGGGAATGAATAGGTTCCCTTGCAAAATCACTTTGTTCGTGGTGATGAAATTAGAGGATTCCTATTAGAGATAGGAGGAAGGTCTATATTCACAATCTTCCATATGTATAGTCTTGCTTGAATTTCTCAAAAATAAAAAGTCTGGACTTCTGGCCAAGATGGAGGTGTAGGTAGATACACTGTGCCTCCTCACACAACCAAAATTAAGGACAACAAAGATTTAGAAACAAAAAGAAAAAAAACAGATCTGACAGAAAATTAAACTGTAAGGAAATTTGACAACCATTCATCCAGACTGTTAAGAGGGCAGTCGGTGGCTGCCC
The DNA here is from genome assembly GCA_004027475.1 of Anoura caudifer. Lineage (NCBI taxonomy): Eukaryota > Metazoa > Chordata > Mammalia > Chiroptera > Phyllostomidae > Anoura > Anoura caudifer. The sequence goes on along the minus strand of PVKU01004375.1, from coordinate 93,644 downwards.
ACCGAGAGGGGTCGCAGCAGGAAAAAGTAGTGGTTGGCAGTCCCAGGCACTGGTTAGCAGATCCCAGTGAGTGGGCAGCAGCTAGCAGACCCTGGGCATGCAAGGCGGCTTACTGACCTTGGACACACATTTGTGTGCAGATAAACGGGGTGAAAACAGGGAGACAGAGCATGCAACCCAGGACACCCGCACCAGGAAATAAAGCCTAAAAGCACCAATTAAAAACACTTGTGGGGGTTGAGGTGCTGGGAGAGACTCCCAGCCTCACAGGAGAGTATATTGGAGAGACCCACAGGGTCCTGGAACATGTGTGGGCCTGCCTGCCCAGAAGGCAACACCAGAAAGGGCCCAGTTTGCTTGTGAAAAGCAGTGGAGGGGACTGGGATAGGAGAGAGAGCAGAGCAAGCACCATTGTTCCCTCTTGGACCCCGCCCCCACATAAGCATCACAACCCAGCAACTGGGCTGCCCCACCCTGATGAACACCTAAGACTCCACCCCTCACTATGTACCAGCCATGACCAGACCAAAAAATAATAATAATAAAAAAAAATATATATATATATATGGCTCAAGCAGAAGAACAGATCAAAGCCCCAGAGCCAATACATCTAAGCGACCAAGAGATAGCCAACCTATCAGATACACAGTTCAAAGCACTGGTGATCAGGATGCTCACAGGATGCTCACAGAATTGGTTGATTTTGGTCACAAATTAGATGAACAAATGGAGGCTACACTAAGTGAAATGAAGGGAAATGCACAAGGAACCAAAAGTGATGGGAGGAAAACTGGGACTCAAATCAATAGAGTAGACCAGAAGGAAGAAAGAAACAACCAAACAGAAAAGAAGGAAGAAGCAAGAATTCAAAAAACTGAGGAGAGGCTTAGGAACCTCCAGGACATCTTTAAACATTCCAACATCCGAATTATAGGGGTACCAGAAGGGGAAGAGGAAGAGCAACAAGTGGAAAACTTATTTGAACAAATAATAAAGGAGAACTTCCCCGATCTGACAAAGGAAATAGACTTCTAAGAAGTCCAGGAAGCTCAGAGAGTCCCAAAGAAATTGGACCCAAGGAGGAACACACCAAGGCACATCATAATTACATTAGCCAAGATCAAAATGAAGGAGAGAATTCTAGAAGCAGCAAGGGATAAGGGGACAGTCACCTACAAAGGAGTTCCCATCAGATTGTCAGCTGATTTCTCAAAAGAGACCTTCCAAGCAAGAAGGGGCTGGAAAGAGGTATTCCAAGTCATGGAAGGCAAGGACCTACATCCAAGATTGCTCTATCCAGCAAAGCTATCATTTAGAATGGAAGAAAAGATAAAGTGCTTCTCAGATAAGGTCAATTTAAAGGAGTTCATCATCACCAAGCCCTTATTCTATGAAATGTTAAAGGGACTTATCTAAGAAAAAGAAGATAAAAAATAGGACAGTAAAAAGACAGCAAACTCACAGATATTAACAACCACACCTAAAACAAAAGCAAACTAAACAAACAAGTAGAACAGGAACACAAATAGAAATGGAGATCACACGGAGGGTTAGCAGCAGGGGAGGGGAAGGAGGAGAGGGGGGAAAAGATACAGAGAATAAGTAGCATTGACAGTGGGTAGAAAATAGACAGGGGGAGGGCAAGGATAGTGTGGGAAGAGTAGAAGCTAAAGAACTTATGACACATGGACATGAACTAAAGGGGGGAATGTGGGTGGGAGGGGGTTGCAGGGTGAAGGGGAATGAAAGGGGGAAGGGAAAACTGTAATAGCATAATCAATAAAATGAAATTAAATAGAAAAAAGTCTAAGGGACTTACCTTAGAATTTTTAGTTCTAACAAATTAAAAATAATCTTTTACCTCTTCCTGGTAGAATATGAGTTTTAATTTTCGTTTCTCAAATCATTCTATTAGGCAGTGTAACTGGAATATCACCGGTCTCTTTAAACATTCAGGGATTTTTGTTTCGACTACTGCCAGGCAATATGAATTCTCATCAGAGCAAAAGATGAACAACACAGCCACAGAAAAGACACTAACCAGTTTGTGCCAATGGTATGGAGGGCTCATCCCAAATTCTCCAAGAACGGCCTATACCCACTGCCAGGTGACTTTCACACCAAAACAACACATGCTCCTTCACTCCCAAAGATGTTGCAGCTAACAATTTCAAGTAGGATTATTTTGGGAAAGGGAGTAGAAACTAAGTTAAACTTAGTTTAACTAAAATGTACCAGGCAGTCAGTATATTAAGGTCCTTTCATAGACTTTTACTTCTTTTACTTTTGCTAACACTTGTAAGATGGGTATTGCAATTCTCTACTTCTCAAAGAGAAACTAAAACATGTTACTTGCCACCTAAATTAATAAGTGGTAGAGCTACAACTGGCTCCAAGACTCATGCTATTTCCTCTAAATTAGTGGTGATCAAGGTGCAATTCTCCAAACCAGCAGTGTCAATATTACCTGAGAACTTGGTACAAATGCACATTTTCACCTTTTGTTTCAGATCTACTGGATGACAAACAATGTCAGATGCTAAGCACTTTGTATTTTAAACTCTCCAGGTGACACTGATATTCCTTAAAGTTTCAGAAGCCCTGTCTTAGACCACACATTCACCATGATTACATCCACAGCTTAGCCCCTACCAGGGCATTTAATCATTACAACCCCAGATACAAGCTCATCCCTCTGTAACAACTCTGTTCTCAGACAATCTCTTCCTCTTAGCTGCCATTGTTTATATAATGCTTTTGCCAATTTATCACTTGTCTTAAGACATCTCTTCTACTGGGGCCTGAAACTCTTAGACCTTTGCAGTGATTTTTATTTTTCCCATTTGTTTGCCACTTAACAGTGCCTGACAACAGTGGCATGATGAATGGATATATCAGAAGCACTAACAATTGTTTTGCATACAAGAATACTGGCATACTCTTCAGTCTGTAGAGCACCTATTTAAATGAAATGCTGACAAATGAGAGGGTGTCCTCCTCAAGGACAGTGCTTCTTAAATTCTAATGTGCACACAAACCACTGGAGGACTTTGTCAAAATGCATATTTCATTCAGGATTCTAAATTCTTATAAGCTGCCTTGGCTGGTTTAGCTCAGTGGATTGAATGTGGGCTGGAAACCAAAGGGGTGCTGGTTCGATTCCCAGTCAGGGCACATGCCTGGGTTGCAAGCCAGGTCCCCAGTGGGGGGCGCACAAGAGGCAACCACACACTGATATTTCTCTCCCTCTCTTTCTCTTCCCTTCTCCTCTCTCTAAAAATAAATAAAATCTTTAAAAAAATTCTTACAAGCTCACAGGTGATACATGCTGCTGAACCACAGACCACACTTTGAGTAGCATGGTTAGAGTGCCCGTGATCTCAAGGGTCTGACAACTGTGATGCAGGAAGAATAGTTGAGGTGGGGACTTACGTGGCTGGCTGGTTTTGGATACTTGAAGATGAGGAGTAGTACATTCACTCTTAGTTGGCCCAAGAGCAGTGAGGGGAAGGTATATTACATCTTCATGCCATTAAAAATGCTTCACAGTGCTTCTTAGTGGCTGCATCATTTTGTTTCCTTGTATATACTGAAATGGAGTTAAACAACCCCTAACTGTGAGCCAATTCTGCTATTTCCATAACTTCACTATTTTTCACAATGTTACAAAGATTATCTTAGTTTATAAATCTTGTTCTGCATCTCTGATCATTACCTTAAGATGCCTTATTAGAGTATAGATATTTTAAGGTTCTAAATAGATGTAACCAAGTTGTTTTCAGAAAGGTTGTACAATTTACATTCCCACTGGAAATTAAAGTAGTGATTCCCCATTTTCCTCATCAATAAAAGAATTACAACTTTTTAAAATTTATGACATTGATATAATGGAAATAGAATCTTATCATTGTATTTCATTTATATTTCTTTGATTGTATTCAAAATTAAAAACAATTTTATGTTTGTCAACCATTTTTATTTTTCTGTTTTGTGACAGTGTTCTTTACATATTTTCTATTAGTCTTAGAATATTTCTTATCAAACGTATGTGACATACTTTTTACATATTTTGAAGATAAATCTGGTAAGCCATCATTTATTGTATCTGTTTAAAATATTTACTAATTTTGTCTTTGGTGTTCCAAAGTTTTAATTTCATTATCAGATATATTAATCTTTTCTGCTGCCTGTATTTCTTTAATACTTAGAAATTCTTCTCCATCCAGAGTATACTTAGTCAATAAAGGTTCAATTTTTATAGTTTGAATTTTGACAGTGAATGTTAATCCACTTATAATTAATGTTGGGGTGGGCTAGACTTCTGAAGAGCTATTTTTCTAATCAATGTGCTGAATAATGCATATCTTCTCTCACTGATTTTACATTTAAAACTTGTTTATTAAAGGTACAAAAGCACTTTGCTGTCTAGTGTCTGCCATGACAAAGTAACCACTTGAGCTAAAGCTTATCCTGCTCTCTAAAGATCAATATTTCTAGTGACAGCATATGACAGCATATGCATCTTTTATTCAAAATCTTGATTTAAAGCTTGCAACAAGTTTTCTTAAAGTCTTAAATCAAGTTTTTTCCAACATTTTATTTTGAAAATTTTCATATATATATTTTATATATATATAAATCTTCACCTGAGGATATGTTTATTGATTTTAGAGAGAGAGAAAGTATGTGTCAGGGGGGAGAGAGAGAGAGAGAGAGATTGAGTCAGACAGACAGGCAGAGACAGAGGCAGAGAGAAACATCAAAGTGAGAGAGTAACATTGATTGGTTGCCTACCATATCTACTCTGACTGGGGATTGAACCTGCAAGCTAGGTATGTGCCTTGACCGGGAATCGAACCTGAAACCTTTTGGTGCACAAGACAATGCTCCAACCAACTGACCTACCCAACCAGGTTTATTTTGAAAATATTGAAAATTATAGAAAAAAAATAATAATACAATGAATACCCATATACCCTCTACCTACATTCACCAATTGTTAATATTTGGGCATACTTTTATTTCAATGTTTATCTTTTCTCCTTCCTCTTCTCCCTTTCCCTTGTTTCTAGTTTGAAACTATTATAAATAAAAATACTGTGACATTTTTGTGCAAGCCATTGTATAGTCATGTGCTTTCATTTATCTTGGATAAATACCTAGGAGTGGAATGGTTATGAGTATTTTGAGGTTTGAGGACTGATAAACAAGGTGTACTTTGTTATGGGGGGATCTGGCCAGATCACTGGGCAGAGAGGAGGAAACCCAAATGGGTTGGGAAGTGCTGAAGGTGGGGGGGATCGAAACTGCAGCTTCATGTGACATATTTCCATACCACCAGGTAGGGGTAAACAAGCTAGTACAGCTCCTGACACAGCAGGAGGAGGCTTGCACAGAGTATGTGCAGCTGAAAAGGTCACAACACACGTACCCTTGAGGTTATCATGGCAGCAAGAGGATGGGCAGAAACGCTCCACAGGTTGAAGAGCATGATGTACGCTACCTAGATTGGCTGGGAATTTGGATGCGTCCACCACACATGGGATTTGGAGCCTGGACTTTTAAATGAGGGTATGTGAAGACTCGCCCCCTTTTCCTTCCTTTCACTTCCCTGGTCAGGGGACTGGTGCACTTGTGGGACCCAGCAGGTGCTGGGCCCTGCTCACTCCTTTTTCCCTTCTTCCCCTTGCTTGCCCAGTGGGGAGCTGGCTTGCACCAAGGGCAAGTCCCACACGGGCTGTGCCTCACTGGCAGCAGCCTGTGGGATACTGTGGCTCTGCACTGCAGGAGTTGCAGACTGCACCCCTTCTCTCACTCTGAGACCAGTGCATGGATGCACAGTCCAAAATGCTCTCCAGCTCTAGGGGTGAGAGCAGTCTCAGTCTAGGGTCCCCACGGATGGAACTTCCTGCACAACTGGCAGAGTGGTCTGACAGTAGCCCCACACTCCAGAAGAGGAAAGCTGTGTTGACACGATGGCATTGTAGGCTCCACAAGGGGCGCTCCAGGGAGAGAGAGCCTGAAGCTAGAGTTGTTTGCACAACAGAGAAGTCCCCAACCTTTTAGGCACCAGGGACTGGTTTTGTGGAAAACAATTATTCCATGGACTAGGGGAAGGAGGAATGTCTTTATAGCCTGCCACCAGGTGCAATTTAATTCTCACTTGCCACTCACTGGTAGGGTTTTAGTATGAGTCTGCAACAAATGATTCATTATGGTCTTTGTGCAGTCAAACCTCTGTTAGCCCTGGCTGGCCTGAGAACCAAAGGGTCACCAGTTCCATTCCCAGTCAGGGCACATGCCTGGGTTGCAGGCCAGATCCCCAGTTGGCGGCACATAAGAAGAAACCACACATGGTTGTTTCTCTCCTTCTCTTTTTCCTTCCCTTCCCCTGTCTAAAAATAAATTTAAAAAATCTTTTTTTTAAAAAACCTCTTTGTTAATGATAATCTGTATTTGCAGCTGCTCTCCAGCACTAGCATCACCACCTCAGCTCCACTTCAGATTATCAGGCATTAGACTCTCATAAGGAGTGCACAACCCAGATCCCTCACATGCGCAGTTCACAGTAGGGTTCATGCTCATATCAGAATCTAATGCTGCTGCTGATAGGAGGCAAAGCTCAGGTAGTAATACAAGTGATGAGAGACTGTAAATACAGAAGAAGCTTCACTTGCTCACCTGCCAGTCACCTCCTGCTAGGTTCCTAACAGTCCATGGACTGGTACCATTACTGGTCCATGGCCTAGGAGTTGGGGACCCCTGGAGTAACAATCCTGGGCCCCAGAAGGACAGATAAAAATGGAGCGGGGTGTCTAGACACTGACTCTGGCTCTAGGGGTGGCTGGGGTCTTTCTATATTTTGTGGAAGAGGTTGGCCTGGAGCTGGGAAGTCCCTAGCTCCCCTACATCAGGCAACTTTTTCATAAAGACTTTTTTCTTTCCCCATAAATGTTTGTGTATGCCTATGTTCAGCAGCAAACGGCCAAATCCCAGTTGTTTGGTAACATTTCTAGAGTTGAAAGTCTGGTTTTGCAAAGATTTGCAAGACAAAGAGAATTGTTTCTAATATCCCAAATAAGCTGGATCATAGCCTGAATATCAAGGAGTTAACCCATTCATCCAACTATACTTGCTTCTGTATATTAGGGAAATTTCCAAGTAAGATGGAAAAAAAAGAGATTTTTAAGTCCAAGAATACAGTATGACTTTAAAAAAAAAAAAGTCTATCTAAAGCATTTAACAAAGGCCTTCTGATGCTCTCCTTTCTGAGTGCAAATTTAACATCAGACCAATTAACTTTGGAGAGGTCCCCAGGAAACTCTTCAGCTCTTCTGATAACCACAGTAAAAACATGGGTGGGAAAAAACACCACCTCCTCACTGCAGACAAACAAGGTTGCTATGAGTGGGTTGTGAATAGCCACTAATCTTTCCAGTTCTTCTGTAATTGATAGGATCTTCTGAAATTAGAGGAAAAGGACTTTATAATTTAGAAGATTTTCTTCTATATAGGGGACATGAATTCTTTGTGGTGGGAGGCTCAAAAATATACCGACAAAGGACATTACATAGTAAGGTTTGAAGCTGGCAGAGCCTACCAAAATAAGCTTTATCTTCCATCCTGGGTATGACAGGGGAATTCAAGAATTAAAGATTTTAGCTGCAGTTACAGTTGATAAGCTTAAGTAATTAAAGCATGTACAATGCTGCTATTCCATGAAGTGGAATGCATTACTATGTGACTCTAGGAGGTAGACAAGCAATTCAACCTTTGTACCCCAGGGGGTTTGCAAGTGATAGAGATGGTATCTGAGCTATTGTGTTCCAGGGAGGGAACCTCCATCAGTGAACCTGATAAAAGATTTATTGATCAGCAAATAAAAAGTACTAGGAAAATGGTGCTGGACTGCAACTCTTGTCTGACTGATCTTTTTTCTCCAACCCCCTCACCCACCCTTTTCTTCTCTTTAATAAAAAGGTTAGCTTGAGATGAGAGGTTAAGATAAATTTTAGGGTACGTAATCCACCATCTTTTCAGATTGCCAGCATCTGAATAAAGTACCCATAAAGATTCAATCCTTATCTCTACTTACTGGTTCTGGTAGCAACAGGCTGCACAAATGCCAACTTTTCTGATTTCAGGTGTTTTGCTGAATTTATTTCCTGGCTTTTGGCATTTACATGAGTAACTTTGAGCCTAGAAATTAGGATGGAGTGCTCTGTATAAATCTTGTAGGGGAAGGGAATTTAAAACAGGCAACTGATGTTTAAGAGATTTTCTAGAAAGATGGAAGAGTTAAGAGAATTTTCTGAGGAGACCGGGCTGGATTTCAAGAAGGAGAACTTATGTTGGATGTGAACTGCAATTTTTTCTAAGTTTTATTTCTGAAAACAGAAGAATCCCCAAGGGAGTTTATAAAGGCTAGCTGTTACATTTTTTACCCATTTTTAACTTTTTCTTTCTATAGGTACCAATAAAACAATTGTTTAAAATGAAAGCTTTCTAAAATTCTTTTCATTTTAGAAGTTATTCTTATCAAAGGATCAGGGTCTGGCAATTGATGAATAGGATCTTCTCAATAGCAATTCAAACCAATAAGCCTTTTTATGGTTTAAGCATAAATGCAAGAGATGTCTCCAAAGAGAGTACCAAAAAATGCAGCCCTCATAAGATTAGAAAGTTCACTCCCAAAGACAGACTAAGAAAGCTAAAGCCCTTTGTTACTATAGGTATTAAGAATGGTAATAGTGCAAATAATCTCTTCAGTTTCTCACAAAAAAAATGTGAGACACCTCCAGTCACAAACTGCCAATCTAACATTTGGAAGGCATTGTTGGAAGGGCACTTTTCCAGCATTAACAAAGCAATAAAGGTTGAGACATCAAAGGCCTCTTGTGGACTGGAACACCTTATGACAAATTCCTGAGAACAGCAATGGCTAGACAAAGAGAGTGCTGCTTGTGACTTCATGTCTCAGACCCCAGTCTATTCAACCTGCCACCAAAGTGCACCCAGTAAGTGTATCTTCCAAATGAGAGAGACTGACAGAATATTCTCACTGGTCACAAAGCCAAGCTTTCAAGATATAGAACAAGACAAACTACACAACAAACAGAAACAAAAACAGTGCCATCTCTGGGAAAAAAAGGATCAATAAAAATGGAGAGTACTCATTTACCTATGCTATGCCCAAATAACTAGTTCCATTAATATTTTCTCCTGCTAATCTAAATTTAGAAGGAGAAAAAACTCACCACTCTTGCTTTCACTGGAGTCTACAGGCAGAGATCAGAGAGACTGAAGTGGCAAGAACTCTTACCTTCAGCTGGATTTGTCAGAAGGCCCAAGATCTCTGAGCTACAGCGGCCTCCTAGAGGTGACTAGTGTCCAGCCAGTAAAGTTAAACCCTAATGAGTATGCCAATTGCTGGGGAGAAACAATTATTCCTCTCTCCTTCTTGGTTCTTCTGGTTGGTCTAAGAATCAAATTGATATGACAGAATAACAAGAGTAAAGCTGATGTGGACACCGGCCAGCAGTGTCTGCATCATTATGGATGAATTAAAACATATACACAGACCACAGAGTCTGATAGAGGAATAAGGACGACAGCATGGCTTTTCTCTCAAGAGGAGCAAAAGCCACAGCCTCTGCTATGACAGGCCTTTATTCTCAATATATCCTCACATTACAAGACGGTTCTTCCTCACTATCCAGGTTACAACAAAGGAGCCAATGCCCCTCATTACATTACAGAAGAAGGATATTAGCAAATGAACAGGCAAAAGTGGTTGAGCCAGTCACCCTGGCCCCTGCAAGGCTCAGAATGGATTTTAGGAAATTACAGTAAGCATTTGCAGAATGAGGGAGTTTTAGCAAAGAGCAAACCCCAAAACAGCTTAGGTATATTGCAAATCTGATTACCCATGAAAGAACCTATCTGTGGGTGTGGGTCCTGTGCATCTCCGAGTGGGAGCTGGGCCCACACCACGCAGAAGGGTCTGCCACATAAAACAAACAAAAGTTTAACAACATGTATACCTCCTGTATACATGAGAGAGACCCAGAAAAACTGAGTAACCACCCAAAATGGCTCAAGCCATCACCTTAAATACCATCTTCAGCTAAACACTAAAGAAGATGTTGGGGTGGGGAGTTAGTTATGGGAGGTGATCAGGAAAAGCACAGTGAACAAGGTTAAGACTGTTATGTAGATTTAAGTCAACTGCCTACCTACTCTATTGATAAGTGTTTGTAGAGAGTTGCCCTTCTCTTCCTGGTACAGAAAGGGAGATACCCTTACAAATGCAGATTCCATTTATAAATACACATGTTTCATACAAAAAGGTAACTTCTATTTGGTTTTCAGAGCTTCTCTCATGTCTGCTGCTTTAAACAAAAACCAGCTTAAAATAATCAATATGACAAAAAAACACATTTTGGGTAGAAAATTCTGCTTTATAGTTCCACAGGTATGCATATCAACTTATCAAACTGTACACTTTAACGTGTGTAGTTCATAGTATGTCAATAAAAAGCCTTTAAAATTAGTAATATGCAAGGCACTCTGGTTCTCTGAAAACAAGCTCCCTCTGGTCAAGTACCATCCATGCTCTGATGACTCTAAAATATATTTCTCCAGCTCTGGCCATTTTGCTGCAATTCAGACCTGTTAATCCAGTTGCCTTATCAACATTTGCATTTATCTTTTCCTCAGGCACCCTAATCTAGCATGCCCAAGGCAAAATTCTTGATCTTCCTCAAAACTAATTTTTCTCTAGTGTATTTCAACACAATGAATAACAGTACCATCTACCTAGTTGTCAAAATGAGCCAATCCTAATTTTTATTTCTACTTTTTCCTTATCTCCAACACTCTGAATGTCATGAATCTATCCACTTCTCACCAACCTCACAACCCCACTGACATTTCATTAATTCAAACCACCCATCATGTCTCTGGCAATAGCCTCCCAGTCAGCCTCTTTACTGCCAAACTCATTTTTGTAGTTCATACATACAAATCAGCCAGAGATTTTTAAATATACATGTGATCTTTTCATTCTTTAGATAAAAATCTCTTGGTAACTCAGTAACTTCTTATGCCCTTAGGATGAAGTTTAAACTCTTTGAGTTACACACATGGTGGTCCTTATTTTCTTGTCTTGACTCCTGTCTGCAAATTGTCATCTCTTGCCACATAACTTTCTTATTCTCCACATTCCATAGTTAAACTAGGGATATCTACAGCAATTTGAAATACCTTTTTAGCTCCTGTTCTGTATTCAATGAGTGGCTTCAGCAATAATGAGGAGCAGTGGTAGCAAGAGAGAAAAAAAGCAGGCAAAAGTAATTTTATTAAGTCTCTATTTTGGTCAGATGTTCTTATATAGACTAAGTAGGAAAACTGAAACACAAAGATGACTTTGGTGGAACTATTCCTACAGGAGAATGCATTTTGTGTTTTTCACCAATCCATCAACCCCTCTGGATTTTAACAGTATAGTGGGGTCATATAAAGCATTTCCTCTATTGGCTTTACACAGATGCAAAGCCATGGTTGAGAAACTGGGAGATTGATGAATAATTGGTTTGACGTATTTGAACCATTTACTACCTTGAATTAAATGTGCACATTCTGTTCAAAACAGATAATGGGGAAGGGTGTTTCCCTTTTTCCTCTATAACTTGCATAACACCAAGCTTCAGTGCTTAAAATAATGAGTATTTAAAAGTAAAGGCTCCTACTGATTCCTGCCAGTCATTAATTTTCTACTTGCAGAGCCACCATGGAGTTTTTTATCTGCCACATTTTTCAGCCATTTCCAGTTGCTTCTCAGCAGCAGTACTGACCCTTGGATTCTTGGGCCATAATGAACAGAAAAAGTCCCCTTGGAAGGAATTTACTGTGGACCAGGAACAAATGCAAAAATGCACATTCTTGTTTCAGAACTCTTAGTCTTGGGGAACTTAATTAACCTTGAATGAAAAAAAAATTAAGCATTATTAAAACCAATACATAACCTGGCAGATAAAGGTAAGTGCAAGTGAATTAAAATTTCTCTTAAATTAATTACACAGTCAGCACTACTGTTTGTAATAATGTTTGCTTCATTACCACTCCAGGTTTATTTGCTAAATAGCTTCATTGATCTTACCTTGGTGGGTTTTCCATTTCTATGCATTATAGTCTCTTGAGAATTGAAAACACCGTGTGTCTGAAAATGCCCACTCAACTTGAAAAGATTCATTTTTAAAAGAGTCTTAACCTGAATTCAACTTGAAAAGAGCCTTAACCTGAATTCAACCTGAAAAAACTCAAACTTTGCTCAAAAAATATTAGGGCAGAGACTCATCACTTGAGTAATATGTTTAATATTATTTGGAAGTTGTTTGAAAGGTCATTTATGGACTGTAGGGAAGCAGAATTTGTGACCCTAAATATCTCTTTCATATAGGGATTATATTAAGCTGATTATTTTTTAAAAACCAAAGACCTAGAAAAAGCTCTGAGTAGAAGTCACCATTTTGTAAGAGACAATTACATTTATAAGGGAAATCTCCATTTGTAAGGGTGTCTGTCTCCCTGTCCCAAGAAGAGGAGGATGACTCTAAATCTCTAGAAACACTTATCAATGGAGAAAGCAATCATAAATCTTAAACCTCAATCTTAAATAGTAAAATATAAAATGGAGAAGGCAAACTTAAATCTGCATAACAACATTACCCTTGTTCACTTTGCTTTTCTTGGTCACCTCCCAAACTGACTCCCCACCCCCAACATGTTCTTTAGTCTTTAGCTGAAAAAGTTTAAGTGATGGCTTGGGTCATTTTTGGGAGTTACTCAGTTTTCCTGGCTCTGTCTCATGTATATAGGAGGTATACATGTTATTAAGCTTTTGTTTGTTTTACTGTAGCTACTCTGTCTTATATCAATTTGATTCTTAAACAAGCCAGAAGAACTTAGAAAGAAAGAAGGAAAAATGTTCTGTCCCTAGAAGGCCAATTCTGAAGGATATTGAAAAAGTAGAAATCTATATTCTTTTTTTAAGTGTTATAAGGGTTTATTTGATCCAAAATAATGACAAATTGCTGGAAAACAAAATCACAATGTGTCACAGGTGGGCACAGGTAACCAGGTTCTTAGTGACTAGGACAAAGAATTGAACCAAACATCCAGAGTTTATAGCAGAAAACACTGGAGTAGGTCAACTCCAAGCAGAGGTTGACCTCACGGGCTGGAGGGATTCTATTCTTATAGGGCAGATCCTTCCTGGCTAGTTTTGGTGGGCTTTTATTGCACATGTGCAAGTAGTTATATTACTTTAAAGCTACTGTGCATGTGGCCTCCCATGATTTTCCTTGACTGGCCACTAGAGAAGGGGTTGCATAATGTTACCAAATGGACCCCCCTTCTCGTGGGGTCCCCCTGTAGTAGGTTCATCTTGTCTGATGCCAGGAAATTATAGTTCTCCATGTCAGAGATTGGTGAAAAGGAAATTATTTATTCAAAAGTTATACAGACTTAAGACTAATGACTTATTGTCTTCATTAAAATCCCAAAGTCCCTTAAAACACCCACAAACACAAACAGTTCTTGCTTCCCCCCTTTGCCTGGTCCTGGGTACCATATCTAAGGAAAAGAAATGGAAGTCCATGGCTCATGTAGCCCCCAGTTCTTCCCAGTAATCCGTGCTCAGCTGGTAGGCCTCCCTTGGTTCCTGGCACCATCATCTGTGTCGCTGGGATCTCCAGTTCTTCATCAAAAACCATATGGCACCTTCTCATGGCCCACCAGCAAGAGTCCTTCCACCCCTTTCCTTCTCGCAGCATCTCTCCTGCATTCTTCCAAGCTGCTGAGAGCTCTGTATTTCGACTACCTCTTCCTTTCCAGCTTCCTAGGCTGCATGGCAAAGGGAGACCCAAAGCTGTGTGGTTCCTCTCTCTGCTAAAGTCGCATGGTTCTTCTCTGCCAGAGCTGCATGGTTCTCCCTTTCTCACCAAAGCCACATGGTGATTCTTGTCATGGCTGCCATGCCTAGGTTTAAATCCCAGCACCAATCTTTCTCTGCAGCCCCATTTCCGACTCCTCCCACAACTGGCTACACTTGCCAGCGTTCCTGTATTTTCCAGTTTTACTGGGCTACCATAGTAAGTCCAGGCAGGCATGGCCCTATGGTGTGGAGCCAATCGTCTCCAAGCTCTTTTGCAGGCTCTGTGATCAGGGGGAGTTGCCTCCCAGTTACATCCTTGGTGGAAGTCACTCCCATCTCCCTGGCTCACAGCATGGCCACAGTTATTTAACATATTTGTGGAGGGGCTCTGCCCGCAGAGCCCCATCTGCCCGTCACAGATGAAAATAAAACTACCAAGACAATGATCTGCTTGGGGAGGAGAGGGGGTCAATCTCTCAAAGGAGAAGGACCAAGAGCCCCTTCCTCAATGGGCTTTTATTGGGTTCATAACACACAGGTACACACGTAAAGCTCATCAATTAATGTCAGGCAGCAAGGATCAAACAATGGATAACATTTCAAAGAAATCTGAGGGCTTAATCTGAGTCAGTCTCAGGTAAGGGGGTTGCAAAAACTTTGGGAGACATATTCATTTCCTCCTCGGACACTTATTTAAATGAGTGCACTCTTAGCAAAGCAGGTTTCACAGGACTTTACAAATTCTTTCTTATGCTCAATCACCAGGGGAACCGCTCTGGCCAGCACAGGGCTGCACCACCCGCCGTCATAGTTTCAGGCTTAAGCGGATTACATCCAGGATGCAAGAGATAAGGAAGTTATCTCCCAGACAGAAATGGAGACTCAGGCTATGTCAGAATAGCCAGGGGGTGAGGGTCCATTACCCCCTCTTTACTGCAGCCCCCCCCCCCCGAGTCCTTCCATGAGGGCCTCCCAAGTGATGTGCCTGACTTGGGTTGCCCCTCCCTTGTGGGGTCTTAACCGTCATTGGCTAACCCACCAAGCATTGGGGGCCAGATGTGGATGAAGCAGAAGCGGCACTCCTGCCAGGGAGAAAAGCTTTGTCTCCTTAGTGGCTCAGGTCCTCATGACAGAACAGACCCAGATGAAGCAGGTCCCTTGGGCTCTTACACAGCCTAGCCATGGGGTGCAGTTATAACTCCTGAAACCAGGCAGAATAGTCTACAACACATATCTATGAAACCAGTTAAAGGTTATGGATATGTTAAATGACTGTTCTAGAGGTTATCTGCAAAACTGTTGCTACGCAAAACAATTCTCAATGGCCCTGCTCCATGTGTCCCATCTCCCAGTTCAGACTTGTGGGTGTGAGGACATCCCATATTTTTATATTTCCTGGACACCCTGAATTCTGGACCCCATTACAAATCCTTCTTTTGGGGCCCCCCTGGCTATACCCTCTTACAAATGGATTAAGAAAGTGCTCCAAATAATGGCAATTTTGCAGCTTATTTCATTAATATTAAAACAAGCAAACAAAATACAACCAGAGATGTTGAAATAAAGAACACTCACATTAACCAGAGATGAGGTGGGAGAAGGATAATAGGGGAAAATAGGGGAAGGGCCATCAAGGAACACATATAAAGGACATATGGACAAAGCCCAAGGGGGTAGGTTCAAGGGTGGGAGGTGGGGATGGGGGGTCTGGGGGCATGGTGGGGTGAAAATGGAGACTGTTCTTGGACAACAATAAAAAAAGTATGTACTAGGACATGGAGAACCTAAGCCACTGCCTATGCTGGAACAAACAAGGTATGTGTCATCGGCTAAATACCTATGAGATTGACCATGATCAGAAGAAACTAAGGCATAGCTGCTGTCATCCTGCTGGAAATCAGTTGAATCCACACTGCCCCTCCTCTCTCCCTCAAGCTTTTTCTAGAAACAAGGCCCATAAATCTCCTGGACTTTCTGTCCCAGAATCAGCCACCAATCAGAGGACATTGTCTTGCAAACACCTGTACCCAGGACACCCAGGGCAGATCAGCAGGGTAACCCACCCTCCCCTGGAATCTGCTACACACTCTTAAAAACTCTTGTACCCTTTCCCTTGCCTGCTGTAGTCTGCTTGGACTCAACCCACCTGATCACAGTGTCTCGCCTTGAATAAAAGCCCTAATTTGGACCTTTTGGGCTCCTGGTCCTTTCTTAGCCACCTTGGCTACCTAACAATTAGAATCAAAGGAGGAAACAAAAAGGTTACATGAAATCCACTGGTGGTAAATTAAGGGAGCAGGAGGAAGCAAAGGGGAGAAATTTCTAGGATTGGATAAAAATTAAAATAGATATGTAATGGGGTAGATTGGAGCAGAGCAGAGGTCCCTGGAAAACAGGGGAGATCCCAGGTCCAGGGTAACCCATCTACAACTTCTGCAGAGGCAGGAGGCAGGAAGGGTGCCAAGGTAGCAGATTAAAAATACCATACCTTCTCCAAGGCTGGGAGGAACTGACAAAGCAGAAGCCGCAATGCTTAGGGCACATTGCACACCAAAGGCAGATTAGAGCAACCTATGCTTTCCTGAAGGGAGGGGCTGCTAAAGGAGGCTGCTGCCTGGGGCAAACTATAAGCAAAAACAATGTGTCTGTGAGAAAACATGCAAGCAGTCACTCAGGACACTGGTAGCAGGAGGTGGGAAGCTCACACAGTGCCTGTGTGAGCTTTGGGGCCAGATGCCCAACCCTGGACTAACAGATGCATGTGCACCTATGAGTGGTTGGGAAACTTTTGTCCTGACTAAAGAGGGTCAAAGACACTGGGGAACTGACAAAAATGGTAGACACTGAACACTGTAGGAAAAGCCGGATATTCATTGACTTCCTGTGCATGTGGGATTTTGAAAGGGCCTTTTAAGAGCAAAGGCACAGAAAGGCTCTCTCTCACTGGTGCTCTCTTGGTACAGGCACATGGTACAGAGAAGTCACTCTCTTGGTATGTTGCTTTGGAGTTTGGTGCAAGCTGTCTCTCTAGGCTTTTAGCATTTGGACATTCTGGGCCTCTGGTCCTGCTCCCCATATGGATTGGAGAGCTCATGGGACCCACCAGGCAGAGTTAGGACCCACCAGGGGCTTAAACTCCACATGGATGTGAGCCCACTCTTGGAGGCAGAGTTCCACACTGGGATGTGTGCCTCCCTGGGCTCCAGCCTCTGGGACACCATGATCCAGTAATGCACAGCACATAGGTCCTGGACTGTTTCATGAAGACTGGGAGCTGTGTACCCCAGGTCCTGAAAGAGAGCTGCTGTGAGAAGATGGTGAATTCTGAAACCCACAAGTGCACATTCTAGAGAGGTTGGAGATCAGTTTGCATGACTGGCTTAAGGACAGATAAGGAACTGGGGAACTTCTGGGCATGGTTTTAGCTTGCAGTCTTTTGGGGAGCAACAGAATTTCTAGGTCTTGTGGGAGAGAAGGGTTTAGAGCAGGAGTGCTGTCAGCACTGCCCCCTCCTGCCCAAGATTGGAACCCTCTTAATAAAAAACTGTTTTCTTCAACACTAATTGTTGGGTCATATATAAAGTTGCCAAGTGTCCACAGCCCAGTTTGCACTGTTATGGATAGACACATATTTCTTTTACATTGGTGGGTACAGGATAGTTAATAATTAACATTTACAGCACAGAGACGGTATTCGGGGAACTAGATAAAATGATGGGTTCTGTGGGTTTTTACTCTGGTAGGGGTAAGTGTGCCCGGAAGGGTCTAGAAAAGAAGACTCTGACATGGAAAAAGACAATAGATAGGTTCACTTAAGGTGAAGATTGACCTTTGTCAAGGAAGCTACAGGCCTAGGACATGATGACCTGCCATGACTCTCTTTTAGTTAGGAAGTTTTACATACTATCCCGAGGTTACTTTAGGTTTCTGTGTTTGTAAGGCCATCATGCAGGCCTCCTCTGAGCTTGTCAGGTTTAGTGTTGGCCCTTTTTCATGCACAGTTTCCCCTTTTGGACATAAATCAATCCAAAGGATGCACTGATGACCAACCTTTTGTTTGGATAATGTGGTCCCACAGTACTAGGAAGGCTAATTCCTATGAAATCTTAGTGTCATGTCAGCATTTGCCTTGCTGAACAGTGAACCGATGGGGATGGAACAAGACTATAAGCTTGGATGGAAGTCAAGTCTGAATTTTTCTAAAAGGGAAGAAAAGGGAAAAGCAGGTAAACAGGAGGCTGTCGGGTCTTACAGGCCTTTATTAAGAAAAAAAACATACTTCCCTGGCTGGTATGGCTCAGTGGATTGAGTGCAGGCCTGCGAACCAAAGGGTCACTGGTCTGATTCCCAGTCAGGGCACATGCCTGGGTTGCAGGCCAGTTCCCCAGTATAGAGCCCATGAGAGGCAACCACACGTTAATGTTTCTCTCCCTCCCTTTCTCCTTCTCTTCCCCTCTCTCTAAAAATAAATAAAATCTTAAAAAAAAAAAAAAGAAAAAAAAAGCATTCTGGATCATTTCTAACCTATGAGCTGTGAGATCTAAGTTTTGCTGTCTGCCTTACTTTTCTGTATTTTCCATGTAGTACAGCAGTCCCCAACCTTTTTGGCATCAGGGACTGGTTTCATGGAAGATGATCTTTCTACGGATGGTGGGGGTATGTTTTCAGGGTGATTCAAGCTCATTACATGCAAGCTCACTTACTGTGTGGCCCAGTTCCTAACAGGCCATGGACTGGTACCAGTCTGTGGCCCAGAGGTTGGGAACCCCTGTAATATAACGTTACTTATAGTTTGAGGGCACACCATACACCTCTTCAGTTTTCACAATCTAACCATGAGATGGTTTCCCATTTACTAGTATTATTGTTGTTATTATTATTATTTTTATTATGAACCATCTACGTCCCACTGGAAGCACTCAAGTGCATTCATTAATCTGATTCCTACTAGTTATGCAATTGGGAACTCTAACTTGAATAAACTAAGATTTATTCAAGGTCAAGACTGTAAGAACACAATGGTGTAAATTACAATTACCATCTAAAAATTTCCAAAGTTCAGGAGGACAATAAGAGTTTCACAAGTAAATTTCCTTTGCCTCAGCAGCCATTATAGTAGGCCATATTTTAAAGCAACTTCAGCTTCCATCTGAATTAATATAGTTAGTAGTCCTTGTTGGGTTGGGGGTAAACACATTCCCATTATTGGGTTCTAGGGTTTATACATAAAATTCCTTTTTCAATATTACTTTCCACTAACCTTTTAGTCTCTCTTTACTCATTCAGATATAACCAGCTTATTAGAACAAACTATTTCCTTTTAACATCTCTCAAAAACAGCCACATCCCTTTAAAAGTCTATATTCTTAACGAAAAAAGTATATGTAATCAGAAATATGACAATTTGTTATTCAATGGATTCTGCATTGTTAAACATCATAAATATTTTGTGGAAAACTCTACTATTTCATTAAGCTATTAATAAGACTCCAACAGCTGAACTTATAGCAAAATCATAACTTATGGAAGAAAGGGACAGCAAAATGAACAACAAATGGTAAAGACTAAGAAGCAGTTCTCACTCAAATTAAGATAAATAAATCCAAGTTGGAAAGGCAAGCATTTTGGTTGTCTTTTTTTTTTTTTTTTTTGGAGAGATTTCTTTTTTTTTTTCATCAAGAATTCCCTGTTATTTGAAAGATAAAATGGCAATTTAAATATCTTAAACTCATGACTGAGTTATCTGGAAAGGCTGGAAGCTCTATGAAACAGCAGACAAATCACACCGACCAGCTTAAAACTGGTCCTATTCCTTTAAAGTGTTTTGATGATTAATATAATCTTTATTTACAGAGACAGCACTGCATATGTGCCATTCCTGTTGTCCATCCAGTCTTGTAGCTTCCCACAGAAGCAAAAGATCGGGACATGGCAGGAACTTGAAAACATGACCCCTTTCAGAATTGAAGTATCTGTTGTCCAGGAAGACATGGTGCTGAAGCTCCTTGCCATAAATGACCAAGTTCCAAGGTTCTCAAATTGAAACTCACCCCACAAGCACTTGTACATACCTGGTCCTCTTAACTCCTTAAAACCCTCCAATTGTAAGCCATCAGGGACTTCAGGCATTTGAGCAATACCTTTCCCATTCTCCTTGCATGTCCTAGCAATTAAGCGACTCCAATTTCTCCACAGCATTTCTCAGTGCCCAGTGTTTGGCTCTGCTGTGCACTGGCAGGACAGACTCTTTTTCTGTTCAGTTATATCTATAATCCTAAATAACCAAATTTTGAATAGCATAGCATACCAAAAAAGAGCAATAATGGTATGTTTAACATTAATTGGATCAAAGTTAACACATAGAATAAAGTAAGCAAAATGTTTAAACTATTCTAATACTTGAAAGGTACAGTGCTCTTCATCTCCTTTCCACTGTCTAAAATTTTAACTATTTCAGTAAGCACTAAATCAATCCATAGATTCATACATATTACTTCTCAAGTAGGTCCAAATAGTTCAAATTGTTAGGTTAAAAAGGGGGGGAAGGCAATTAAACACTGGAAATTAGTCATCTGCCAACAACATCCATACTTTATAAAAATGACTCAGCAAACCATTTAATGTGAACTTCAACAGCTTTTAATCAGTTTCTTAATTAAAAGATTATTTGATTTGGGCTTTCAAATGACTTTATCAATCATTCCCATGGTTCCAGGAATACAAAAAAACAATTTGTTCTTAACACAAAAGATTTGGCTATGTTAACTTTCAACTCACAGAGACATCCAATAGGCAGCACTTGCATTTCCATTAAAGTGAGAAAATGTTCGGAGCTAAAAATATAAGTATATACAAAGGTTGTAAAACTTTAAAAAAATTTAAAAAAAAAGAAAAGGAAAAAAGAAGTATTATCCCAGAACAATGACAATAGTTGGGATTTCTCTTTGTCAGAGGAAAGAGATGAGATAGAAATTCCAGCAGTCTTCCCCACCTCCCCCAAATTTTTGAGTGGCAGGATTTATTTGTGCTGAAAACCAGTTATCTACTGCTTGAAACCTAAGCAGAATTCATCAGCATTTCAGGACCACCTGAGATCAAAGGAGGGGGGGGTTTGCTGGGAGATTACCAGATGGATTATAGGACAATTCATTGATATTTATATAATGAGAATAAATGTTTTTCCTAAGATAGCATTTCCCTTCAGTGCCTTGAGACCACCAGCAAAAGAGGGCAGCACAGAAATTCTATTACATGAGTAGTCTTGTTTTTATGGCTTTAGCATTTATTAACTAGTGGGAGCTGTTTATTGGGTCATAAACTTTACTAATGGGGCTATTATCTCTAAATTTTAAATCTCCTTCTGTATATGGCTTAGTTATAAAAAGAATAATTATTTAAAGTGTATGGCTGCAGTGTATCATGTTTATCAGCATGATTCCTATAATGGCCATTTAATTGCTAATTGCGGGCTTGAACTTTGAATAACCAGAGCAGTGACACACATCTATGCAACAGAATAAACAATTGTCACCCTACAAATTCAGGAGCATATCATTGGTTTGCTTCCTTTTCTTTTCTCCTCCTACTTCTCAAATGAATTATATTACAAGCCCCTACAAGGGCTAAATTATCTACATACTTAAAATCTTGAGGGAAAGACAACTGACTGAAGAGTTGAATAGGTAAGTGATAATTATGTTAGCCTGAAAAGTTCCAGGAAAAGTGTCATCCTTCTAAAAGCTTGTTTTCTGGGGAATGAAAAATCTTTAAGTGACAAAATGGCTTGGCACTGTCAGTTGTATTTTTAAAAAATCCTGGGACCAAAATCAAGTAGTCAAAATGAGATTTTGTGGGTAAATGGTTCTAATATATAAATTGGGGATTCTAGTTAATTGGAAAGTCCCATGGTGCCTATTCTAACAATGGCACATGTAGAATAATCCTAGGTTTAGATATAGAAATAGTTTATTGATTAACTTCAATTTTAAAAACTGAAACAGCCATTGTTGTTGAGCAAATCAGTATGTGTGAGCACCAAGAACCCAGCTCATTTCTAAGCAAGAAGCTGCAAATGTGGAGTGAAAGAATCGTGAGCTAGAAGGGCCCCTGAGCTATCAGCAGTTCCTCTTCCTCTCCTCAGAGCAGTCCCTGAAAGGTAAATGTCACAGACCTTTCTCTATAGGCTTCCATTGTCTCTGAGACCACTGCATGACTTGACACATGATACAGGGCACCCTACATTGAAGAATGGGGTAGATTGGGATGAACTTCTCTGAATGAATTCCCAGAGGTCCATGATTATGAGTGTTAATCAAATATATACTACATGACAAAAGTTCTTTTGAGACTTGTAATATATAGGCCTAGAAGAAAAATACAAATAGAACTGGAGAAATGCAGGAGGGAAATGCTATAGTCTTAGAATATTTAAACCTCTGGGGTAGGTGGTATGTGTGTAGAGAATGAACCAAAAAAATCTTTCAAAATCTTTAGCACTCACATCCCTAAATATTTTAGACATAATACATTTTAGACATAATACATAATACCAAAATGTATTATATACACATGCATATATTCCTAAGTTAACAAGCTAACTTTAGATATAAGAAGGGCATTAAAATATAAATACTGCATGTTTCAATTTCTCTCCCAAATTTGTACACACCCATAAGTGTGTTGTAGGGAGGGGGCAATCCTTTTCTTCTCACAGCTTTGCTAATTTCAGAAAATAAATACCTTCACTATAGTATTTTAAGGGTTATTTTGATATGATGGGTTGTTACAAAGTTTAATTATATAGGTAACAAATGTGTTAAAAAGATTTCAAAAATATTTAATAGAATCACAACTTATTGCTCTAATATAATTTATGTTGTCATGTATAGCTATCAAAAGTTATTTTCTTTATGTGTTGTAATAAAACAAATTATGTTGTTTACAAAATTACCATAAGAATCTTTGGTATTAATAAATCATAAACATAATTAAAATGTTTGATGGTGCCCTAAATGACTTTTTTAACTTTTTTAAAGGATTTTATTTTATTTTTAGACAGAAGGGAAAGGAGGGAGAAAGAGAAGGAGAGAAACATCAATGTGTGGTTGCCTCTGGTGCACCCCCCTACTGGGGACCTGGCCTGCAAACCAGGCATGTGCTCTGATAGGGAATGGAACTGGAGACCCTTTGGTTCACAGGCTGGCACTCAATTCACTGAGCCACACCAGCCAGGCCTAACTGACATTTTTAATATAATATGATGTTCTGAAAAACACTAAAATGACAAAAAAAGATTAATTATAGCCTATGGATTTCAATTCAATATAAATCTTGATTCTTTTTTGTTTTTAATGAGCTTACATCCACTGAAATAAATTTGGCAAAATTAGAAGAGGAAGCCAAAGGGAGTTGAGCAAAATTGGCATGGTTACTCTACCTGTAAGCCATACACGTCCTTTAAAAATTTTAAATAGTTAATGTATTTTGAAGGAATAGGTGATGGCATACCGATCCACACATCTTCACATCTCTAGAAAAAAAAAAAGTGGATATAATTAGAACCACATCGCAAAGTACAATTTTGTAAATGCAACATTACCTTGTTATATAAACTCTTAGCAAATAGTTTATTTTCAAAGCAGACATTTCTGTAGCCCACTCTGGATTACAATGACTTTGTGGTACACTGGGTTCTTATGCTTGATTCTTCATCTCTTCCTGTATTAGAATTATACACCCATTGTCTGCGAGATGTGACTTTACAGCACCTTCCTTGGAGTTGATTTTCTTGTCCCTTTGTTATGGTCTCAGCCACCTGACTGGCTCTGGCCTATGCAATGTTAGCAGATGTACCAGAAGCCTTAATCTGCTGGCATGATTTGGTTTGGCCTCCTATGCCTCTGCCATAGCCATGAGAAGAAGAGGGATCATGAGGCTGCTTGTCAGAATGACATAGGCGGAACAAACCCAGCTGACCTATAGGCCCATGGAAAAGAAAAATAATTGTCTATTATTGCAAACCACTGAAATTTAGAGGTGGGACTGTTTGTTATATAGCATTATTGCAGTGGTAGCTCCTCCTATGCTTCATTAGGAACTCAATTTTTTCTTAAATCCAAACTGCTGGTTATACTGGCTACTTGGTTACTGTTTCTTCCATCTAACAATGGTAAGGACTGGATCATTCACAATGCTCTTGGGGATAAGTTACTTTATATGCACTCCATATATATGTAGTATAAAAATATACACACACATACTTTAGACATATGTATGATGCATATGTGTGAAATTTGCTAATTTCAGAAAATAAATACCTTCATTCTAGAAAGGATTAAAAATAAATATTACTATAATTTTTTATTTTTAATCTTCACCTGAAGATATGTTTCTATTGATTTTAGAGAGAAAAATATTGATGTGAGAGAGAAACATTCATTAGTTGCCTCCTGTATGCACCCCCACCAGGTATCAAACCCACAACCTAGGTGTGTGCCCTGACCAGGAATCAAACCCACAACCTTTTTGGTGTATAGGACGATGCTCCAACCAAATGAACCACCCCTCCATGACTAAGAATTAATTTGATGAGGTAGGTTGCAGCAAAATTATATAAGTAATAAACATGTGTCAAAGAGATTTCAAAAAATCTTATATATAAAATCTATATACATGCCCATATGTCCATATGAGGTCTGTCCAGAAAAAGTCCAGCCATGGTTAATATAACAAGAATGGTTTGCACAATGTCAATGTAACCTGGTAGCCAAGGAGAGTGGACTGGAATATGTCTGTGTGAACAATGATGACTTCACTGTACTAATCAGAGGGGGTGGTAGATGCCATTGAGGGAGCATGTGTACTGTGCGGCTGTCACATTCAAAATGACTGAGTAGAGCAATGAATCTGCATCAAATTTTGCATTTAGCTTGAACATTCCTCCATAGAAACTATTTGAATGATTCAGAAGGCCACAGCTATGGGCAACTGCTGATTGGCAGCTTCATCAGAACAACATGCCTGCTTATGCCTCACCGTCTCATGCAGTTTTTTGGTGAGACATCAAATCACCCAGGTGATGCAGCCCCCCTACAGCCCAGATTTTGTGCCCTGCAACTCTTGATTTTTCCCAAAACTAAAACCACCTTTGAAAGAGGGAGATTTCAATCCTCAGTGAGATTCAGGAAAATGTGATGGGGCAGCTGAAGGGTACTGGGAGAACTATGTGAGGTCCCAAGTTGCCCACTTTGAAGGGGACTGAGATGTCATTGTCCTATGTACAATGTTTCTTGTATCTTCTTCAATAAATGTCTCTATTTTTCATATTATATGGCTGGATACCTTCTGGACAGAACTCATACCTGCTTTTTATTTATGCTGCAATGGCTAATTCATATTAATATCAACAGGGGGGTGGGAAATCCCATAACTGTGTCTGCTTATATTTCTATTTTCAAGACTGACTATTTTATATAAGAGGTGCTATATGTTGCCTAAAGCTAAATTAGTATCCAAAGTCACAAGATATCACAGAAATATAAGTAAGGCCTCATTGATTCTATGGGATGGAATTGTGGAAGTAACCTAATTAAGTGATGTTTCACTTGGGCCTTACGGAATAAAAAGCAGTTCAGCATGGGATTAAAGTGATGAAAGCTGTTCCAAGCATAGGAAACAGCATAAGCAAAAGTTTAGAGACATAAAAATAGATTTTTGAGAGAGGATAGGTAGCCCAGTGTAGTTTGGGGCACATAGTACAGAGGCAAGAAAGGCAGTTGGAAGGAAAAGATAGGGCCAAACTCGAGGGCTTTTGTGCTAGTTTATTTTTTATGCTGTGGTTAAGGGAAAGGCACTGGTGAGTCTCAGCTGGAAAAATCTGATTAGAAATTAAGTACATAACTCATTGGAAGTATGAAGAATGAAATGAAGGGGTAAAATCACTATGGAGGTTACTGCAATAATCCTGTGGAGAAATGATTGTGTTATAATCAGGGCAGCTGAAGCTGGGATGGATAAGAGCCACATCTGAAAGATTTTGCTACAGTAGAAAATATACAATACCTGGAAGGTGACTGGTTTGAAGTGGTCATAAAGGAAAGGGGTAATGTTATGGGTTGAATTGTGTCCTCAAAAAAATGTGTTGAAGTCCTATTATTTCAGTAACCTCGAAGCCTCTGGGTTGGTAAACACATGGAGATTTGGAGAGAGTAGCCTTTCTGGAGAGGGCATGGAGCTCCCCACCCTTTTTCCATACCTTGCCCTATGTATCTCTTCTTTCTGGCTGTTCCAAACCAGTAATCTAGTAAGTGAAATGTTTCTCTGCATTCTATGAGCCACTCTAGCGAATTAATCAAATCCAAGGAAGGAGTCATGGAAACCTCTACAGCCAGTTGATCAGAAGCACAGGTGACAACCTGGACGTGCAAATGATGTCTCAAGTTGGGCAGAGGCAGTCTTGTGGGGCAGTTAGGGCTAAGGCACTAACCTGTAGAATCTAAGACTGTCTCTGGGTAGATAGTATCAAAATTGAGTTGAACTGTAGGACACCCAGCTGGTGTTGAGAATTGCTTGGTATGGGAAAAAAACCCACACTTTGGAATTGGTACAAGAATGGTAGCCAACTCTCAATTTTAGGGAGATTTCCCAACTGCTGGTTTAAATGAACTAACAGGAATCAAATTGGGATCCAAAGGAGAGTAGGAAGCAGAAGGTAAAACTTATGAAACTTGGAGAGGGATCAATGAAGTAGAGGGAAAAGATATCTCTTCATAACTTTTACCTCTAATTGGGTCCATTTAAAGGAATCATATGGTCAATCTCTTTGTAAAATAAATAGATCTTTAAATAGATCTTTAGTGATATGAGAAGCCCCCATACTACCACTGCCTAATTGTTCTAATAAATCCACAAATGTTCCAAACATTACAGACTATGACAATCTAGGCAGTGAGTTGAAACATCCTTTGTCTTCATTGACTTTTTATTCATCCTACACTACAAATGCAAAGAAAACTCCAGCTTATATTGTATTTCCAGCAGTGCATGTAAATTTTAAGTGGAAATAACTGCATGGTAATTTTACAATAGGACAGCTCATTCACAGTAGTCCATCCCTCCCCTTTCAAAATGAGGATGAGTTTGCTTGTGTTTCTGAAGCACCCCCCCACCAATGGTGCTTGTTGGGATCTTAAATATCTTTGTGTATCAGGCTATGCCAGTGCCCTCCCGATCCCCTAACCCTCTCCCCCCCCATCACTTGGCTCACACCAGCCTGACTTCCAACCACCAGAACCTGCATTCCTTTGCCTGAGTGCTTTTCTTTGGCATCTGATGCCCACTTTGGCTGCCCTAGTCACAAGTGCCTAGGAATTAATTCTTTCCTCCCACTTCAGGAGCAGCCCTCAAATCATGACTGATGGGAGTTGATGGATGAATACCTCAGCTCCTTTGCACTTTGGATGGGTCCTGTCAGCTATGGATCCCTGTGTGTTTCGAGGAATTTAGCTCCAGTCATCCACATTTGTTACTGGTTTAATAATATGCCCCCATAAGCTCCTTTTCTTCCATTTCTCACTTACTCACTCCCTTACTAGTGCTCCTTTCACTTCCCCCCAAAACTATTTATACTCCAATCACTGTCTCCAAGTTAGCTTCTAGAGGAAGTCAAACAAAGGCATGCAATTTTACATTTATCAAACCTAATAGAAGTCTGTGAGAATCACAGCACAGCTTGGAACAAAGCAACTTCCTGACAAATTGTAAATGGATCCAGAGATTCCAATGTGACTTCTAGATAACTCAAGAGAAAGCGCCCAAATTAAAAAAAAAAAAAGACTCTATTTAATAGGAAGCATAAAGTATATGTGCCATATAGCATTTTATAGAAGGAATAACTTTGAAGTACAGAGTGAAATTCAACCACAGTGTAAAATTATGACTCTAAAATGGCTGGAAATCATTGTCTGCAAGAGGGGCCCAAGATATCTTCCAAGCTGGCTGTCGCTAGAGCTACTTAAGATGTCAAACAAGTTGGCAATAGATTACTTGTTCATCAATGGTGAAAGAATATAGCTGCCAATCTGTAAAATCACATACCCTTGAAATGGAAAGCAAAGATGGCACTGGATGGAAACCCAGTAACTAGCAGCTTCCCAGTGAGAATAGCAAAGCTGTGAGTGAGTTCATGGGCCCTGGATTTATTTGCTTTGACATTTTTAAAAGGAAATTTAATTGGATTACATCTTCTAGTTTAAAATTTTCTACTATAGTACTGGCCACCAGATGCATGAAAGGAAGATTGGGAGCCAATTACATTCCATGCTTCACTGAAACAAGTTTATTTTTATTCCTCTCAAATGTAAGATTGATAGAGTCATGTTAGTGATTTTACTTAGCTGCTACCCTCCACATTCCAAAAAGGATGTTTCTACAAGGAATATCTGAATTTGTAGAAAAGTCTAGTAGTGTGTATGGAATTGAAGTTGTGGTTTTATCAGATATTCTTCCTTGTAATAGGTTGACATGACCTTAGGAATGATCAAATTAAAGTTGACAAAATAATAAAAACAGTAAAATTTCAGTAAATCAAATTAAAATTAATTTTGGAAAGATAATTCACAAATACTTGTCAAGATAATCAAGGGCATTCAGATGACATAAGGAAAAGCTCATATGTCAAGCCAGGATATTTGCTTATATTCCTATACATTACTTTTTTAAAAATTATTGAAGTGATATTGGTTCACAAAACCATATAGGTTTCAAGTGTACAACTCATTAAAATGTCATCTGCACACTATATTGTGTGGCCATCATCCCACAACGAAGTCTCTTTCCATCCCCGTTTTCCCCAACTTTGCGTACCTCTACCTACCACCACCCAACTTTCCCTCTGGCTATCACCACACTGTTGCTTGTGTCTATGTGTTATATATACCTTTTTTTCTTAAACTCTTTACCTTTTTTCACTCAGCCTCCTCAACCCTCCTCCCCTCTGACAACTATCAGTGTGTTCCATGTATCCATGTCTCTGTTTCCATTTTGTTCATTAGATTCCACATATAAGTGAGATCTTATGGTATTTGCTTTTCTCTAACTGGCTTATTTCACTTAGCATAATGAAGTTTACTCAAAAAAATTAAAAATGGAACTGACTTTTGACCCAGCAATCCTACCCCTTGGAATATATCTGAAGAAAACCAAAACACTAGTTCAAAAGAATATATGTATTCCTATGTTCATTGCACACATTTACAATAGCCAAGATCTGTAATAGCCCACGTGCCCATCAGTCGATGAGTGGATAAAAAGCTGTGGTACATATACACAATAGAATACCACTTGGCCATAAAAAAGGAAATCTTACTTTTTGCAACAGCACTGATGGACCTGTAGACTATTATATTCTATACATTTCTGTCTTTACTGTAATGACAATATTTCACAATTGCTTCTCTCTGCCTCAGATAAAGCTTCAATAAAGTGTAGCTAAAACATAGGTGCAGGTCCTAAATAAAACTTTACTAAAAACTGCATTATAAGGCAACTAAAGTTTTCAAGGATTCACGGATTTTATTTCAGCTTTAGTGACAGACATATATATGATTCAAATAGACATCATCCAACGCTTGAAATCCAGGTGGATTCCAGTGGTATCATTTCCTAAGTTTATTGCTTGTGTTAGGTAATTAGTATGTGTCATCAGTTATTTTTTTAAATCTAGTGAGAATTAATAATATTTTATTTCAACTGTTAAATTCAACCTCAAATATTAGAAATAACTGTTTATTAAAGTATCGGCACTAGCCCCTAATTATATAGTCCTTACCTTTAGGAATGCTTTTGAGTCTCAGATTCTTATCTATAAATTGGGAGTGACATATTTTCACAAGGCTGTTGGGACAATAAAATGTCATAAGGCATTCTACCCTCTAAATACCAAAAGGAGATCCTCAACAAGTGGGGTTCTCAAAAATGTATTCCAAGGTGCACCCAACTGCCCCTTACTCCCTGCTGACAAGGCTATATATCATCCTGTTTTGACACCAGAGCTTTAGAGCCATTTGCTAATGTTTCTGCAGTTCCAGTGCTCATAAAATGAAGCCACATCCAATTTTTCTCAGAAACATTCAAAGATCAGATGCTAGTCACCCAGTACAAGTTATAAAGTTTGTATGAGAACCAATTTAGTGTTATTTTTTATAATAGGACTTCTGAGACTAACCAGACTGGCTCTAAACAGTCAGGCCTATTTTGCTAGTTTTACAGCTACCATCTGTGAGCAAGCACAATAGAATAGAAAGGGTGTCTCTGGGCTGTGACAGTGCCAGGACAACATGCTGAGACCATAGATAGTCACATAATGGAATGAGAGTTAAATTACAGTCCCAATGGCTCACCATGGGCTGCTGTGGCGGCACCTGGCCAAGGGTGCTCCTGAGAATCCAGGCTATATGCCACAGTCAATAGTCATGTTGGGTGACAACTTACATGCACCCATTTAGGAAAACCTCTCACCAAAGGGCAGCAGGACTAATGAAAACTGGGCTAGCTACAATCACAGTCCTATTTGCACATTTTGCTTGATTATTGTTGGATCCCAGTCATGTTAGCTGAGACCACCTAACCATTACAGGTAGGAGAGCCCCATCTGAGTCTGGGGACCAGTCCTGACACCCAGCAGACCAAGCCAAAAGCTTTTAGTCTGGACCTGGCCTTATATTCTGGCTGTGGGACTTGTTTACCTGAGCCCAAGTTTTTATTCTTGGTAACAGATTATACTGGGTCATTCTCCATTTGCCCATCAAGATCCATTTTCTCCCTTGCTATTTTCACTGAGCTTCCTGCCCTGAGAGGCAAACCCCTATGGATTGCATCATTTCCTAAGCTTCCTTGTTCTCTGGCTTCTGGGTGGATCCAGCCTGTGGGAAGCAGCAAGAGATCAGGGTATTGATTCCACTTCCCCTTCCCCTACTCCCTCCCTGCCTGGCCATGATTTGGCAGTGGCTACACTGCTCTACCTCCTACCATTGCTCTAGCTCTTCTACTAGGCTTCAATAATAGCACCCAACCATTCCTGCTTCTCTAGACCTAGTGATGGTAAAGCCTTCCCATCCTTGCTAGTCCCTTAGTGCTCCACTGAGCTGACTGGTTCTTTTAACCCTTCCCACTCCTCTATCACTACTCTCTTCATTAAATCCATATTCCTGATCCCTTTGAGTGTGCTGTGTATTTCTTGATGGAAACTCACTGGTATAGTGACAGCCTATTCTGTCTCCTGAACAGGGCTGAAGGCTTGGTTCAAGCTTGCTGGCTAGCTCCCTCTGATTGCTGAATAATGCTAAATTCAGGATTCTCCACCACTGTGCCCCATGTTTTTGAGAGACACCTGCTGGAACTCCCTGATGTCCTGTTCTTCCAATCTCATGTTAGCCTCTGGTTGGCTGACACCTGTGGAGCTACTTGTCTTTTTTGGCCCCTCCCTGCTCACATCATTCATTTCAATTAATCAAGCCACACAGGAAGGTGTCCCAAATCCCCACCCTTACTGCCCATCCCATCCATTAATGCTGATGCAAACAGAATTGGTGCTGAATCTAATACCTAGGCCTGCTTAACTTTCATCAGCCGAGAAGTCTTGTTTCATCTTTCAGTAAGATCCTGAGTTAAGGGATAAGATCTTGAGGATACCATAAAGCCCAGGAGTAAAGACATCCAAGTTCTGAGTGGTGGCTGGTGCCAGTAACTTCTAGAAAGCTGTTCATGGCATCTCTGGAAGTTCAGGCAGAGCCAGCCTGACCAACTCATATACTGAAGGATGCATGCAGTTGCCCAACCCCCGGCCTCCACACAGGAGCTTAGCAGGCTTGCTCTCAACAGAACGTGAATCTCATCACATCACACTCTGGATTGGGTGACTTTCAAAACCTCGTGGATCTTGTCCTAAAGTCCCACAGGTGACTTTTTGGCTATGGCAGACTCCCTAAATCTTGGTGATCGGCAAAGGTCTAAGTGAGAGGTTTTCTCTGTCCAACTGGGTCTCATGTACCTACATATCTGGTCCAACTCCTCCATGGCTTCTTCTAGCATAATCACTCCCCTGTCAGTTCCTGCCACAGCTGCAAGATTAGACAATAACCAAGGAGCAGGGGTGGTAAAGAGATTGTGCCACACTGCCAAGAGCCCAGTTGGTACCAAGAAGAATCAACAAGGGCTTCAAGAGTGGCTGGCTTCCATGCTGTGATGTACCACCCAGAATTCCCTTGAGGAAGGACTTGGCCCAGCTTCTGGGAGTCCCCTTCAGAGACTGCTTCTGCTGCAGAGGTGTCTCAGGTGTGAAGAACTATATTGTCCAAGGTCATACCTCTTTTAAATCAACTCACAGGGATAAAAAACAGGCCATTGTGGCCCAACTCAGGACAACTCTGAGGTCATTCAAGTTCCAGAGCTCCCTGTGGGCTGGAAGGCTATGTTTGAACCTGCATTACATCTCAACTGGTCCTTTTGTCTACTCATGTGTCCTTCCTCTCTCTTCCACAGATACTGATCCCAAGGACACCCCCAAATAAACTTTCTGCACATTAGACTCTATGTGCTTTCTGGACAACCCAACCTATGACAGGCTCTGATCCAGAGTATTTCAGGTAATTAGACATTAACACTGAAGCACACTTACATGGTTCAGGAGATACTATACTTTTCACTACTGATTCTACTGTATGAACTATGCAATATTATGCTCAGCCTATTCAAATTAAATATTTTCATGTGGGCTTATAGGCTCACTGGTAACATTCTCAAGCTATCTTTTCTTTATAAAACAACAACAGACTTAGGAGTACCAGAGTGCTGCAGACTCTGGAATCTAGTTAAGCCCTTGTTATTGGTTAAACTGATTAGGTGCCATTTTACACTTATTTTCTTTTTTTCTTTAACTGGCTGAATATGTCTTTCCAAATGTCTTCCTCAGACTCAACCAGTTCGTGCTTGATCAGCAGAGCTGATAACAGAGCCTAAGAAAAGCTCTCACCGCAAATGAGTAACAACTGGAAGAGCCTACTGCTGAAGCACAGACCCTTTCCAATGTAACATTTCTGTTCTGTACCTGTTCTAACTCTTATCTTTATGGAGCGAATCACTGATTTTAGTCTTGGAAGTTGAATGTTAAAGGCCCACCCTCCTGACTTGAGGAAGTAAGACATCTCGATTTTATAAAAATTAAAAATAAAAGATAACATTTAAGCCCTTACTCTGGGACAGGTATTGTGATAAGTGTCTTAGATGTATAGACTCAATCCTCACAGCCACTCTGATGGAAGTACAATTCTTATCTCCATTTTTGAGATGGGAAAACCTAAAAGGTTGAGTAATTTGTACATACTCCACCAGTTAGCCAATCATCAAACTAAGGATTTGAACTCAGATTCATGTTCCAGACCTTCTACTCTACCTGCCTCCCTAAAGCACCTTGAGCTCCAAAGCTCATTCATGTTCTAGTTGACATAGTAGGTAAGAGATGAAATGAGGGAGGGGTGGTTAAAAGGAGAGTGGCTTTCTGAGCTTCCCATAGTTACTCCTCTCCCAGTATGGGTGGAAATCATTTTGTGGGTTCTTAAATCAATTTAATGGGTCATGAATTACATTCAAAAGAGAAAGAAGGGGAGGAGAAGAGGGGAAAGAAAAGAAAGAGATAAAGAAAGGATGAAAGAAAGGAAAAACCATACTGTACTATATGCAGTTAGAATAGTATAGTTTCATAAATCTTTTGTTCCACTATACATGTGCATGCTGGGTTTCTATGAACAAATGTTTTTCTTACTGTGGGTTGTAGTACTAAAAGATAATTAAATTTCATTCAAACTGAATCAAAATGAGGAAAATCAAAATTAAAGTAATAAGACACCATATCTTTTCAGAGGCACAAATGTAGAAATAACTTGAATATCTATCAAACAGAAATGGATGAATAAATTATTCTATATCCATACTACATTTGTTAAAGAATGGCTTAGGTCTATACATACTAGAGAAATTTCCCATGATTTACTATTCAGTAAGAAAAACACACTGTAGATAAAATGAATGTTGTATCATTTATATCTTAGTACAATTGATGATGAAACCCCCAACATACATGTAAACATTTGGGTGGTGGATTAGGTGGAAAGAAAAAGGAGAGAAGTAGAAAAGTAAGGAAAAGAACAACAAAGGCAGTTGCTAACTAGCAAAATAAGTACATGTTATCATTTAAGATCCCATGGGAAAGAGAGGACATACGCAAACTGTGCAGTTGAAAAGAGTTAAATAAAATGAGTATCTACAAAATTGTTGGAAGTGTCCACAGAAACCAATAGGAGATCCTCCACCCCTCAGGGATTGTAGCAGCAGACTGTCATTACCACCACCTGTGGCTGAAGGGGCCACATAAAGGTAGTTATCAGAACTTGGAATGGGAAGCTATAAGAAGAGAATCTCCAGACAGGCACTATGGACCTTAGTAGGGAGAAGAAGTCAATCTATTGTGACTGGCAGGGAGCAAAATGATTTATTTCTCTTACCACCCTCCACTCTCCTGATGTTGCATTCCATTAGCCAACCCAACTGGAAGCAAGAGGACTCAAGCCCCTCTGGTGCAGCCCACAAAGGTCAGCTGACTGGGATTCAGAGCAAGAATAGAAGGGTTGGAGAAAAGTCCTAATGGGACAAATGGATTATATCTAAAACAGAATATTGTAACATTAAATGAAAGGCAGGATATAAACTCCATCTATCATTTTTATATGTAAAAATTAAATGTTTACATGGATAAAAATTAAAAGGATACCAAATGGCAGTATTAATTTTTTGTGATGGTGTCTTGGATTTTAGTTAATTAAATCCAATATCTTTGATAATAATTATGAGGTCTGTTTGGAAAAAGTCTGGCCATTGTTAATATAACAAGAATGATTTGTGCAACATTGATGTAACCTGGTAGCCAAGGAGAGTGGACTAGAATGTGCATGTGCAAACAAAGACAACTTCATGTTACTACTAGTCAGTGGGAGTGGTAGATACTGTTGAGTGAGTGTGTGTAGTGTGTAGCTGTCACATTCAAAATGACTGAATGATTAGAGCAACAAATCTGCATCAAATTTTGCATTAAGCTTGACTATTCCTCCACAGAAACTATTCAAATGACTCAGAAGGCTGCAGCTATGTGCAACTGGTGATTGGCAGCTTCATCACAACAATGTGCTCACTCATGCATCACATTTCATGCAGTTTTTAGGCAAAACATCAAATCACCCAGGTGACTCAGCCCCTCTACAGCCCAGATTCTGGCTTTTCCCGAAACTAAAATCACCTTTGACAGGGAAGGGATCTCAGACCATCGATGAGATTTAGGAAAATATCATGGGGCAGCTGATGGCAATTGAGAGAACTGTGTGAGGTCCCAAGATGTTTACTTTGAAGAGGACTGAAGCATCATTGTCCTATATATAGTGTTTCTTGTATCTTCTTCAATAAATGTCTCTATTTTTCATAGTACATGGTTGGATACCTTCTGGACAAACCTTATAAGATTTAAAAGATTTTTAAATCTTAAAAGATTTTTTATTTTTTATTTGCGGGAAACAGATCTGAGTTAAACTTCTGACTCTATCAGACCCTTCCTGTTTTTCTAACTTCCTCATCTCTAAAATGGGAATGCTAAAATACCTACATCCTAGGATTGCCATGCTCAGCACAGAGCATAGAACCTGCTGAGAGTGTATACTTAATCATGTTTGTCTGAGAATAAAATTTATAAATGAGCAAGTCAAGAAAGTGATGGAGCCAGAATTCACCCCCCAGTTCTGTTTGACTCCAAAGGCCACCACTGTCTCCCAATCATCTGGAAGTTCTAAGGCTGCCTGACACTCCAGAGTAGCTGCATGCCTGAGGGAACTCCCCAGGGGCACTAGACCAGTTCAGGCCAGAATGAGCTGGTCAGCAGAGACCAGGAGGAATAAATGCCTCCTTTCCGGGAGTATTAAACATGACATTTGCTTTATCAAGGGACTTTCCCAAGAAAATCAATTTCTGGAGCATGTTAAAATATAAACAAACCATCACACACCCACCCACTCCTTAAAGACAATTGGTCGAAAGAGAGCTTAGAGAATTCAGACAATTCCACAATGTTGAGAGCACCATCTGATCACATGAACTTTGTTTTCCTTAACAAAGCATTTTTCTACTAAATTTTTATTTTAAATTTGGCTCCATTGTTAAATGTGCACCCCATACTGTATTGTTTGACCAATGCAAACCTGTGTGCACAGCCACAAATACACTGGGGAACTAACATATTCACCACTTGAAATTTGCTCTTGTGACTCATGATGATGTTACCAGAATCCCTTGATAATAGTGTTTTTATCTATTTATAACTGTAACCTATTATCCTATGTTCCATGTAATTGGATGTGACTGAGGTTAAAAAAAATTCAGCTGCATAAGAAAAGCCATGCTCGTATAGAACAAATGTTCACCCAGCATGGAAAGTGAATTAGCCTTTAACACAAATACCCAGAAATAAATAAGTGCTCTTTCCAAAAGCACTGATGTTAATACTTTACATGAAAAAATAACTTTAAGATAAATAATATTAAAAATGTAAGAAAGGTACCATAGCTGCTTTTTAAAGTAGGTGTTAATTTTACCTCTTTCATGGGTGATACTTTTATTAATTCAGGCAAACGATTTGTTCTCCAGTTCAGGGCAGAGAAAAATGACTCATAGTTGATTTGTTTTTCACTGTCTTCAAACCTGAAAATATAATTATAACATATGATTTGATTCAATCTGCAGAATTCAGGACCAAAATGTCAGTTTAAATGCTACCATGAAAAAGTAATATCAGGAATGCTTTAATATCTGATATTTTTCTTATTTATTATTAGTTGATTATGTTTCCAATCCATCAGCACATATACTCTTTGTGAGCAGAGGTCTCACACACCTAATCCACCAAAGTATCCTCAGTACCTAGATCAATGCTGTCACTTAGAAAGTGTTCAATAAATATTTGTTGCAGTTGCCACAGAAACAAATTAGTTTATTCAGTAACTAAGACTATTGTTATATTTTGCTAATAATGTTTGAAGGTCTTTTTAGTTAAAAATGGTTGATAGTATATGTCAGTAAAATAAAACATCCTTATAGTTCTTAAACTGCATGCCTTTGAAATCTTTAAGGCAAGCCTGGATTCATTTTGCCTAGTATTTTTTTTTTTTAGGAAAAACAAAAGGAATCTTTACCATTTATTACAGTGGTCCCCAACCTTTTTGGCACCAGGGACCAGTTGCATGGAAGACAAGTTTTTCACAGATGGGGAGGGGGGAATGATGGTTTCAGGGTGATTCAAGTGAATTACATTCAAGCTCTCCTCCTACTGTGAGGTCCATTTCCTAATAGGCCCAGATTGGTACTAGTCCACAACTGGGCCTGGAGGTTGAGGATCCCTCATTTATTATGTAGCCTTTAAAAGGGGTTATTTAGATCCATATATTCTATCATAAAAATATGTTCATAATATGTTGAGCAGAAATTATCTCATAAAATAAAATAGCATGTAGAGTTATGCTTTCACTTTAGGTTTATACTTATGTAAAAAGGCATTGAAAAAATCTAGTAACAATACATTGAAGTATTAAGAATAGTTATCTCTGACAAGAGAGATTATAATTTTTGTTTTTTCTTTAGACTTTCCTATATCATATGAATGGTTTTAAATTTATAATCAGAAAAAATATGCCCATTTTCATTTAAAAAATGATTATACTGTACCATAAAACTATAGGTCAAAAATAGTGAATCTATTTGACTACTATTTCTTAATTATGGACATTGGCATGAATTCATCCTTAAGTTTTAGCCATTAAAACCCAGTAGTGTCAACACAATTGCTATAATGACCTAAACACAAAGTATTTCAGTATTTCTTTGTGTTATACCTCAAATATCACTTATTCCAAATTTGACCACATTCTACCAATTTTTAAAGCTAAATATATATTGCCCATGTAACACCATATTTTGAAGGAAAAGACAAATGTGGTCACTAATGCATTGTTCCATACACCCTGCCCCAGGCTTCTGCCTTTCTCTCAGAATATCCAACTCAACATGCCCTCCCAAGCAGCAAGTAAGGTGCACAAGTTACTACTGAAAGGATGAACAAAGGATAATTATAAGAAAACTCAGTGGTGATAAAAGTAGGAAAATAACATACTTATAATTAGTCAAAAGATTTCTTTTTCTCAAAATATTAAGAAAATAGTAGCTCATATTTA
Source organism: Anoura caudifer (assembly GCA_004027475.1). Lineage (NCBI taxonomy): Eukaryota > Metazoa > Chordata > Mammalia > Chiroptera > Phyllostomidae > Anoura > Anoura caudifer. The sequence continues at coordinate 55,391 of PVKU01004375.1, read as the reverse complement.
TAAACTAATAAAAATTAGCAGCAATAAATGAAATGTTACAAGAAGTCACATAGACTCATCAATCTAAACAAGATAAACAGAATGATCAGAAGAGGGGAAAGGGAATTTGATAATACTTTTGTGTACATTTTCTTTGGCCAAGGATTCTGGGACACAATTCCAATATGCTGCCCCCTACCACTGTCTATCCTGTGAATTTTGGCTCATTTCACTTGTCATTTGAACTCCTTGAAAGAACATGCTCTGTTTATGGAAATATTTGTAGCCAAACTATAGGACCATTATGTATTTTATTTTGTGTATGTTTTGGGAGAAGAACTAAAACTCAATCAATTAAAGATATTTTGTAAGAAACCTTCCTTTGCTTGGAGCCTTTTAAGAAAAGTATGCCCTAATACTCTGATTAGGAACTGAGGTCAGAGAATGAGATCATGAAGGACCTTCAACTTTCATAGTGAGGAAAACTAAGAACCACTGGAGGACATTGTACAGAGCTGTAATGGGATCTAAGTTCTATTTTCTAAAGATCACTCTGGAAGATATATTGAAAATAGAATGTAGGAGCAAGGCCAAAGTGGCATGAGCAATTAATATTCATTTGCAATAATACAGATGAGAGATAGTGACAGCTTAAATGATGCTGGTGGCAGCAGAGGGCAGTGAGAAGTGGTCAATTTGGAATATATTTTGAGTGTAGGATTTCCTGAAAGATTTTACATAGTGTGTATGAGAGTGGGAAAGAATAGACTAAGGACAACTCCAAGGGTTTTGCTTGAAGAACTGAAAAAAAAAAAATAGAGCTGTCCTGAGACAGGAAGACTGCAAGGGCTACAGACTGGGAGAAAAGATTAGGAGTTTGTCTTCAGATATGTTACACTTTGATGGGAAGTGAGCAGTTGGGTACATGAGTCTGAAGTTGAGGGAGGAGGTTCAAGTTGAAGACAGAAATGTGGGAGTCATTAGCATATAGATGGTATTTAAAGCCACCAGACTGGGAGATGGGATGAGATCACCAATACCATATGCTTCTCTATCTGTTCTTGCTGTACAGGATTTAATTATCAGTAAATTCCTATTACATCAATTACAGGAGGCACTTATTTAATCCTAGAGGTTTCAGAAGTATAATATCTCAGTAATTCGGGAACCAGTCAAGAGACAACCATACAGATCTAGGATCACACCAAACTTCCCCCTCTTATACAATCCACTAACCACTGCTGTGGGTTCTACCACAAAGCTCTTCCCTGTCTCCTGTACTATTCACTAATTCCAAGCCACCATCATTTCTTGCCTGGATTACAGCAACAGCTTCATATATTGGCCTTGCTGTTTCTACTCTTACCTTGCTGCAGACCATCCTCCAACAGAATGATCTTTCTAAAATATAGATTGCATCAATGACTTCCTTGATTGCAACTCTCCAATGGCTTTCCAATCCACTTAGAATACAAGCTGAACTTCTTAACAGGGCTTCTAAGGGCCTACATAATCTGGCCACTGCTGCCCTCTCTGATCTCATCTGAAAACTCTCTCCCTCTTCACAATGTTCCACATACTGTATAGTCTTCTTGTTCTATAAACATACCAAAATTGTTTCCAGAAATGCAAGTCATTGGAGGCATTGGCACTTTCTGGTCCAATTGTCTGGAAAGTCTCAAGTAAAAGTTTGCTTCCTCCAGAAGGTCTTCCTGAAGTTCTTATCTGAGTCCCCATGCCTGAATTTGCATTTTCCCTGGATGATGGCATTGGAACTTTCAAAAAAATTCTTTACACCATACACAAACATAAATTCAAGGTGAATAAAAGGCTTACATATAAGTCATGGCACCATAAAAGTCCTAGAGGAAAACATTGGCAGGAAAATCTCAGACATTCCACCCAGCAACATCTTCACTGGTATGTCCCCTAAAGCAAGGGGCATAAAGGAAAGAATAAACAAATGGGACCTCATCAAAATAAAAAGCTTCTGCATGGCTAACGAAAACAGCATTAAAATGAAAAGAGAACCAACTATATGGGAAAACATATTTGCCAATGATACCTTGGACAAGGGTTTGATCTCCAAAATATATAAAGAACTCACACGACTCCACTCCAGGAAGACAAACAACCCAATTAAAAAATGGGCAAAGGAACTGAGTAGACACTTTTCCAAGGAGGACATACAGAGGGCCTGAGACATATGAAAAGATGCTCAGCATCACTAGCCATCAGAGAGATGCAAATTAAAACCACAATGAGATACCACCTTACACCAGTCAGAATGGCCATCATAAACAAATCAACAAATAAGTGTTGGAGAGGATGCGGAGAAAAGGGAACCCTAGTGCACTGTTGGTGGGAATGCAGACTGGTGCAGCCACTGTGGAAAACAGTATGGAATTTCCTCAGAAAACTAAAAATGGAACTGCCTTTTGATCCAGCAATTCCACTGCTGGGATTATACCCTAAGAGCCCTGAAACACCAATCTAAAAGAACCTATGCACCCCAACATTCATACCAGCACAATTTACAACAGTGAAGTGCTGGAAGCAACCTAAGTGCCCATCAGCAAATGAGTAGATCAAAAAATTGTGGTACATTTACACAATGGAATTCTACACAGCAGAGATAAAGAAGGAGCTTATACCCTTTGGGACAACATGGATGGAACTGGAGAGCATTATGCTAAGTGAAATAAGCCAGGTGGTGAGGGAAAAATACCATATGATCTCACCTTTAACTGGAACAGAATCAACAAAAGAAAAAAAGCAAACAACATAAAACCAGAGACATTGAAATTAAGAACAATCTGACAGTTACCAGAGGGGACAGGGAGGTGAAAATGGGGAGAAGGGTTTTCAGGAACTACTATAAAGGACACATGGACAAAACCAAGGGGGATGTTGGAAGCAAGGGAAGGAGGTAGGTTTGGGTAAGGTGCTGGGGAGTGGTGGGGAGAAAATGTAGACAACTGTAATTGAACAACAATAAAGTAATTAAAAAATAAAATAAAAAGCAAGATGCAATAAAATAAAATAAAATAAAATAAAATAAAATAAAATAAAATAAAATAAAATAAAATAAAAATTCTGGAAGCCACTGCTGGAAGGTCCTATTATCAGACCTTATTACCAATAAGTCTGATATTTATTCATGCTTACCTGTTACCCCTAGGCCCCCAGCTGTCTTCTCTGCCCAAATCATGATACATCAGACTAAACACATCTAAGAGTTTATCCATTTCAAATAATATTTGGGAAGGTATTCCCAAATAAAATGATGTTCAAGAAGGATCAAAAGCTGTAAATGAAAGTGTATACAGCTCAGACCAAATGTATAAAATCTTTCTGAGAAAAAATGTTTGAAAGATATAATCTTTCCAAAGTTGCAGAGCCAGGCCTCAGGGAAGAGTTGAGCTTATGTAGTGTAATATTCCAAGTTTTTCTTCTCAGTTCTGTCTTACAGGATCTCCATGGATATGGAAATCCCCCCAAAAGGAGCAAGGGAGAAAAGAACAAAGAATATTTCAATTAAAAGGGATAGAACTAGTCTATGTTTCTTGGAAGAATTCTTTGTTCTTGGGCAGTAAATAGAGTTGCAGTAAATCATGATGGATTGATCACAAATAACTTTTAAATAAAATTTTATTTTATTTATATTTTAAAATTCAGTGTTTTACATAAAAGCTTAATCTTTAGTTAAACTGATAACATAATTGAATTTTCCCCCACCACAATCACAAATATTTATCTCCCTTTCCACAAAAATCTCACCAAAATGACATTAAAGAAATAAAAATAAGTAATAGCCCACAATGACAAAGACAGATGCAAAAATCCACAATAAAACAGACCGAGGATTGGTATCCAACTTGGCAGAGCTGAGGAAGGGAAGCTGAACTCTAAATGTCTATGGTAGAGGTAAGCAGTGCTTAGAGATTAGCCAATGAGGCCCACACAAAATTGAGAGGCTCAGCAATTACAGATTCCGGGTGCCAATGAAAGCAGAGATAAGGTGCAGGCCTGCAAACTAGGACTGTTTGAAAGCATAAATAAAGCTAGAGCAGCTGGAGACCAAGCATCTTTTCCTCTACACAGTACTCTTTGTAGGGAAGTGAGGCTTGTTCTCCAGAGAAATTCAACTAAAGAAGCTTCAGTCTTGGGAAGATGAAGCATAATGAAGGGCAGAGGGTAGCATTACACATTGAACTGGGGAATCCCATCCTTTCTGTGCTTCTGTTGAAAAATGCTAGCATCCTGATTTTCCACCTGAATCTCCCACTTGTTCCTTTCAAAACATTTGGCTGTTGCTAAGACTGTGATCCATGGTCAAAGAACAGTGATTTGCCACTCTGGAGGAGATTCTCTTGAAAAGGCTATGAAGGCAATTCTAAAGAAGAGCTTTCTATGGCAACATTGTTGAAATCAGTGCACAGAGTTCCAGGGTGACTGCCCTAAAGGGCAACGCTAATTCTGGTTTTTAAGTGTTTCTATGCTTGTTAAAAAGTCAGCCTCCATACTTCAGATTCCCAGCTCACCGTACTAAAGCATTTTCCTAAAACCTTCATAAATTCTTTTTTCCCTTTGATACTTGAACAAACCACCACTCCTGTCCCTACACAAACTGAGGGACATGATTATGGATGAAGAGGGAGGGAAGGCAATTTCTCTGGATCATCTCTAGAAAATAATGACCTCCAAGTATGATTCCCAATGCTTTGCTAGGTGGGTTTTCTTAGATGTGAATCTAATGTGTTATTTGACAGCTGCTCTTGCACCCCCTTCCAAAAATGATGAATGGCTTGAAAACTGCAGAAGCCATCCATCTCCTTGCCATGGGGAATAATGCTGATATACTTTACTTCCACCATCTGTGGAAGAAAAAGGTGCAGCTGTATTTTGCTGAAGACTAATATGGATTCCCCACTGCAGCAAAGGCCTTCTCATAACATAGGGAAATGGATTTGCTGCATGAACAGGGGTGGAAGAGAGGGAGGGTAATGAAGACACATTCTGGACTCACTTAATTGTGTTTGGTTTCAGTTCATTACCCAGGAAATCCAGAGGTGTACACTGAAACACCTGGTGAGATTCTTAAAAACCAGACACTTGAGAAAAAAGTGGAACACTGGGCAACTGCACCATAGTGACATAAACATGTAGAGTTGGCAAAATGGCATTGCCCAAGTTGCCAATGAGTACCTCTGGTTACCTCAAATAGCCAGGCCCCTAAATTCCAATTGTGATACCAGCACAGATTGCCTCAGTGAGGTGGATCACAGCTGCCAAGTACAGACCATACACACAATCAATGTTCTGTTGGTCCACATGGTTTTGAATTTTTAAAAATTTCTTAAACTACAAATCACCTTATATTTAAAAAGGTAGAAAGCATGAGAGGGTGGGAGGGAGAGAGAAGGAGAGAGAATGATGGGGCCTCCTCTCTGGAAACTTACCAGTGTACCAAACACTGCTACAGTAGATGCCACAAGGCTCAGCCCTCACCCCTCAGTTTTACTGCCAGGTATTGTTGGGTGAAATCATTTGAACCCAAAGCATGCCTCTGGAAGGGTGGCGGGGGCAAGACTGGGTAGAGTATAATGAGATGATTTTAAAGCCCTGTTAACTTTTTCCATTTTAACTGATATTTCTGGATGAGGCACCAGCTCTCTTGGGAGGCCAATTCTAAGGCATTCCATGGAGCCCAAAGCCAGCTGTAAAAGACTAGCTTGGGGCAATGCTGCTGTGGAAAGGGTTGCACTTGAATTTCTAACTATTCCAAGACTCAATTCAGAAAGCTGTAATTAGGGGAAGAGGCTGACTCTTTACTCCCCAGTCCCACAGGAACACAGAATAGAATGACCTCAGAATAGTCTCTACCAGTTGTAGTTTGAGAACAAAAAATTTTTATTAGTACTGAGGAAATATCAATATCCAAATGAAGGCTTGGAGGGGTTGACTCAATTTACAATGTTCACATGGGAAGGAGGCAGTAGAGCTGCATTCAGATGCAGGTCTGGTAGAAATGAGGCCTGATCTCCTCCTCCCATGCCCAATATACTAGCATAGGACAAGTCCCTGAAGTTACCAACATGAATGGGACATAGTCCCTACCCCTAGGAGCTCAGACAGGGACAAAGATTTGGGTATCTTAGGGAGCTGTCATTCTAGTTCCATTACATATTACTCTTGGCCTAAAGCATGCTCTTTCACTGAGAGAGCCTCCTTATATCTCAATGTTTGCATTTATGAAACAAGGAATCATATCTACCATCAACTAAAATATTCCTTTTAATATGCTCAAGGATTTACAAAATAGTCTAGGGCTCTTGGCACTATGTCAATACAGAGTGTTACTCCTGTTATTAATGGATAATAGGTACCACTACATAGACATTTAAGTCTGATGCTCTGTGCATTAGTGAAATTACTTCATTCTGTAAGTAAAGTGACTTCATATCAGCTACCACAGCACAAACTGATGGGGGCTGGGGTATCTGGATGTGGAAGTATTTTGAAGTCTTGATTCCAGCTTGAGTTGTGCTAATAAGGAAAATACTAAATCACAAGAAAAATGGAAATAGAGTAGAGGGGAAATCTTAGTACCAAAACACAGGGTCTGGAGAAACACATGGATAACAATTACTGAGTGTAAGAAAGCATCCAAACCTTTAGCCATATTGTTTTTGGTCTCCTAATATAAATTTAGGTCTATACAGCTGTTTAACTGCTGCCCAACTCTGTCCCAAAGCAGGTAAAACTGCCTCTGGGCAGAGTGTGCATTGAACCAAATCAACAAACTCCATGCCTGCCTCCTACAAGAGACTGTAGATGTCAGAGAGTGTCTGGCTTAGTGTGCCACAGGAGAGCTATGCAAAAAGAGAACTGGTCAAGGCTCTGAAAAGCCCTGCGCAGTCCATGGGGAACAATAAGAATGCAGAATATAAATGCAAGCTACAGGCTGATGGGCCCATTAGGAATTAGGGCAGTCTTTGGAAAGGAATCTGTGGAGATGATGCAAAACACCAAGCATGTGACCCAAATCATGGCAGGGCATATTGGGAGGAGAGGGGAATGGGAATGAGACATTTTCTAATCTGATTAGTCTGAAGTTTCCCCTGAGCGTCGAGAAGGGTCACTGCACAATTACAGGCAAAGTTATACTGAATATGGTTGGTTTAGTGGCTCAGAGGAATGACCTCCTTGAAGCTAAGCTGGGCTCAGAGACAGATTTGTTCTGAGACTGGGATGACTTTGAAGTGAGTTGTGGAATAGTCTTTCTGTGTTTAATGTTAAATTGTATAGGCAAAGACAAAACAGTTTGCTGAGAGAATGAGAGGATGATAACTTGGTGGCCCCAGCATTGGATAAGAAACATCTAGGTCTTCCAGAGGCCAGGCTCCCACATTCTGGACTTTCCAGGACAGTTCATCCTCGAGGCTATCAAGAGATAATCTAATAAACATCCACAGCTTCCTGACTACAAGACAGCTTAATATGTGAAAGGCATTCAGATCCAAATGTTTAAACAAGGCTTCCTCTATGTAGAAGGACACACGTTTCTTCCAGTTCATTTCTAAGTCAGAGTGTGTGGTCTATGGATCCTGATTTAAACTTCTCTCTTAGTTTCCAATCAATACTTAGAATCAGGGGTAGTGCTATATAATTTACATGTGTTACCTCAGGTCATGTTCAGAACCACAGGGAAATAGTCATTGTACAAGATCTAACAACTATAAGTAGATTCAAGATGCAACACTGCACTGTTTGCTTATAGGCAGTAAATCAAACAGCTTAAAAGTAGGTCTCTGCATCTGAATAGATCAAACATCAAGTCACAAATCTTCATTACAAGATGAGGGACAAAAGAAAAAACAGGAGGAGATAATCACTGCTAGTCAAGCAAGACCAGGAAGGCTTCATGGATGTGGTGCTGCCTGAAATGAGTTTTAAAGGAAAAGCAAGCTTTCAGCAGGTGAAAAAGAAGGAAGCTATTTTCTACCAAAAAAAAGTAGTAAGAGAAAAAGCAAAAAAGTGGGAAGGCAGAAGGTATCTGTGTGAAATGCTCACTGGCCTATTAGCCTTGACTATTGGAAATGGGAAAGGGAGCATTGGGAATGTGTTAATTGTGAAAAACCCCAACTCCCAGGACTGCCTACTTCATCTCAGGTCCTTTACACCAGGATTACTTAGTTATTCTTCACCCTGATACTAGCAAGTAAAAGCAAATAGAGCTAATGGTCTAGAACTAATTCCATATCAATCTAATGCATGCCCACATCCAAGTGGACTGGCCCTCTTCTTGATTACACTCCTGACACTTCGGATCCTAGTTTTTCCCACATGGGATTTAGTTTTATCTGTTCTTTCCCTTTCATTTTGTCTCAGATAAGAACTCCCCACTCTAGTCCCTGTTTGAGAACAATGCTCCAACTAACAACCCTAAGCTCCATGATGGAGAAAAAGAGTTCAAAGCTAAGGAGTTTCATCTTTCTTTGAGAGCAAAGAGATGGTACAGAAAGTGTGCGAGAAGAAGAGCTGCATTATGATACTTTTGCTCTTAGCTGCTTGATTTTAAAATTAAGACATTGGAGGAAGAAAGAACAATGCGAAGACACTGAAAAAGTCAAGAGGAAATGTGGGTCAGAATAAGAGGGAGGACAGTGGGAATGTAGAGAAGAAAGTGAGGATTTAAGCAGTAGGAAGGAGGAAGAACTGTCAAGATATTCTAATCTACTGCCTATTTACACAATAATTCAAAATGGTTAGAAGAAGGGGGTATGCAGTTAAAAAGTCCAGGAGTTAAATCACAGCTCTTCTTCTAGACTACGGGATTTTGGGCAAAATACGTCACCTCTTTAAACCTCAGCATCCTTATGTAAAATAGGAGGATAATAGTACTGACCTCACCAAATTTTCCTCACAAAGTACTGGGTTGGCCAAAAAGTCTGTTTAGTATTTTTTTTTTCATAAAATAAAAGGCACATTTTCATTTTCACCAATAACTTTATTGATTTGGATATTTTGAGTATGTCAGCTATCTCCCTCCCACATGGTAAAATGTTGATTATTCTCAATTAATGTCTTGATTTGATCACTATCAACTTCAACTGGTCTACCTGACCATGGAGTATCATCCAGAGAGAAATCTCCAGCACAGAACTTCAGAAATCACTTTTGAAACATTCAATCAGTCACAGCACCTTCTCCATACACTGCACAAATCTTTATTTTATATTTCAGTTTCATTTTTACCTTTCTTGAAATAATAAAGCATAATATGCTGAAAATGTTGTGTATTTTCTTCCATATTCAATATTAAAATTGCTGCACAAAAAAACTGACCAATTTTGATCAGTTTTTTTAAATGTGCACTGATATGACAGTTGTCACAATACAATCTAACAAAATTGCTTCAAATGAAGTTCAAGACAACTAAGCGCTATTACAGCCATCTTACAGAAAAAAAAATAACTGAATTTTTGGCCAACCCAATAAATGAGATAATGTATTCAAAGCAATAATAACAATGCCTAGCACACACACCAAAATGTCATAGCTGTCAAGATAAGTATAACATCAGAGGAGAGGATGGAGTAATGCCATAGAAAGCATAAAAGATGACTAGAGTCTAGATGGTTAGAGGGTGGTACCAGGGAGTGAAATGTTCAGTTCAACAGGAAAAATTATTTGTTTTAGAGAGCAGTTCACTATACCTTCCTTTTGTGACATTTGTCCTCTTACGGCATATTTTAGCCACCAGGAATTACTGCTTTCAAAAATATGCCTGGGGAAACCTCAAGATGGCAGTGGAGTAGCTGGAAGCTACACTAACCTCCTCCCAGTACCAATCTGGAATTACAACTAAATGATAGAAAAATATTCCTGAATAACCAACTGAACAATAGCTGGAGAGAAGCCTTATAACCAAGGACATATGAAAGAATGCACATCACCATAACAATACTGGTAGGAAGTATGGAGGCACAGAAGGGCTGGTTGGGCTCCCATAAGGGGGCAGCTGAAGTTCTGGAGGGGTGTTTCAATGGCCTGAGGGGGAGTTCCCTCTGAGAAGTATGGGCTCTAAACCCCAAGTTGAGCTCCCCAGCCTACAGCATCAGAGCCAGAAAGAAACCCAGATAACATCCAGATGTGAAAGGCAGCAAGATGTCTGTCTGCCAGGGAGAGAGGGCTAAAGACACAGAGAGCCTCTTGAGGGGCCAGTGAACAAAATCTCATTTGTAGCCACTTACCTGGGCTTTCCATGAGGGAGGGCAGAGTGGACTAGAGTTGACACTTGAGGAGAGTCTGGGGTTGGTGGCTCTGGGGAGAGAACTGAAGGAACAGTTGCCAGGATCCCTGTGCTAAGTCATTCTCCATTAATGCAGGAGCTATCTTTCTCAGGCAGAGATATCCTTTCTGAATGGCATCAGCCTGAGGGAAGCAAGAGCCCCACCCTGTGAAGCTTAAGCCAGGTTGCTGAGTATAGCTGGAAGTTACCTTAGTGTTTGAGTCTAACAGTAAATGTGGATTTCTGGGAGCTCTAAGATTAGGGTTGACCATCCCCCAGGCCTGGTGCTGGTAAAAGTAGGCCTTGGTGTGCAGCTTGGTTCTTTCTGTACTCACCCAGGGCTGGAAGAAGGAGCCACATTCAGTGAATCACTAATAGATCCAAATAGGTTGCCCAGGGCCAGTCACAGGCAGCATCTGACATAAGGCTGCGCCAGAGTCTTTGCAAATCTACCTAATACATTGAAAAAAATGCAAAGATGCAGCCAAAATGGGAAGACAAAGGAACAGGCCCCAAATGAAAGAACAAGAGAATGCTCCAGAAAAAGAACTAAATGAAATGAAGGCAAGCAATTTATCAAATAGAGTTTAGAGTAATGATTATAAGAACACTCAACAGCATGAGAAAAGATATAGAAACCAAAAAGTAGAACCAGTCAAAAATAAGGAATGTAATATCTGAAATAAATAATACACTGGAAGGAATAAACAGTAGGTTAGATGAAGCAGAGGATAAAACAGTGATTTGGAAAGGTAGAAAAATACCCAAGCAGAGAAGCAAAAAAGAAAAAGGAATTTAAAAAAAAAATGAGGAGAGCTTAAGAAACCTTTGGGACAACATGAAGCAAAACAACATCTACATCATGGGAATACCAGAAGGAGAAGAGGGGGAGCAAAGGATAGAGAACCTATTTGAAGAAATAATAACCAAAATTCCCCTAATCTGGTGAAGGAAAAAGACGCACAAGTCCAGGAAGGACAGAGTCTTAAACAAGATGGACCCAAAGAAGCCTACACTGAGATACATCATAAGTAAAAGGGCAGTTTAAAGATAAGGAGAGAATCCTAAAAGCCTGATGAAAAACAGGTTGTTACCTACAAGGGAGCTCCAATTAGACTGTCATCTGATTTCCTAACAGAAACATTTCAGGCTAGAAGGGGCTGGTATGAAATATTCAAAGTGATGAAAAGCAAGGACCTACAACCAAGGCTACTTTACCCAGAAAGACAATCATTTAAAATTGAAGGAGAAATAGCAAGCTTCTCAGACAAGAAAAGGGTTAAGGAGTTTGTTAACACCAAACCAGTACAAAAGGAGGAGAAAGAGAAGGAGGAGGAGGAGCAGGGGGAGGAAAAAAAGAAGAAAGAAGAAGAAAGAAGGAAGAAGGAAGAAGGAAGAAGGAAGAAGGAAGAAGAAGAAGAAGAAGAAGAAGAAGAAGAAGAAGAAGAAGAAGAACAACAACAACAACAACAGAGGAAAATAGTTTAAAAACAAAATGGCAATAAATACATATATTTCAATAATCACCTTAACTGTAAATGGCTTAAATGGTCCAACTAAAATGCATAGGGTAGCTAAATGGATAAGAAATAAGACCCATGTATATATTCTGTCTCCAAGAGACCCACCTCAGATGTAAAGACACAAAAAGACCAAAAGTAAAGGGATGGAGAAAGATATTTCATACAAATGGACAGGAAAAATAAAGCTGGGGTAGCAATACTTATATATGACAAAATAGACTTTAAAACCAAGCCTATAGTAAGAAGCAAAGAAAAACACCACATAATGATAAAGGGAACAATCCATCAAAGGGATATAATCCTTGTAAATATTTATGCACCCAACATAGAAGCACCTAAATATGTAAAGCAAATCTTGATGGACATTAAGGGAAAGCTTGACAGAAATACAGTCATAGTAGGGAATTTCAATACCCATTAACTTCAACAGACAGATCTTCCAGGCAGAAAATCAACAAGGAGACAGTGGCCTTAAATGACACACTAATTTTTTATGGATTTAATTGATATCTTCAGAGCATTTCACTGCAAAGCAGCAGAAGATGCATAATCTTCAAGTGCACATGAAATGTTTTCTAGGACAGACCACATATTAGGACATAAAACAAGTTTTAATAAATATAAAAAGACTGAAATCATATCAAGCATCTTCGCTATCCACAATGCTATGAAACTAGAAATCAATCAACAAGAAGAAAACTGAAAAATATACAAAGACATGGAAGCTAAATAACATGTTATTAAACAATGAATGGGTCAACAATGAGATCAAAGAATAAAAAAATACCTTGATAAATATCTAAGGTGGCTGTAGAACAGCTGGAAGCTGTGTCCACTTGCTCCCAGACTCAGAATGTGGTCTTACAGCCTAAACAGAATAATCAACTTGAAAATCCAGCAGAGAGTGGGTGAGTGAGTATGTACATGGATGAGAGCACAGAGAGTGTGGGTGTGGGCAAGAGCCTGTCCACCTGTAGGGAACCTGGGAGCAGGCAGCCCAGGCTCCCCAAATGAAGAAACTGCCACCACTGCAGCCCAAACCAGCACTATTGACTGCACAGAGTCGGGCAGCTGTGTACTGGTGCAGGAGCTGCAAGCATGTGTGGCAGAGAGATCATCAGAGAGGAGCTGGCTCCAGAAACTGCATGGTGGGAGCAGGACTGCCTGAGGCTGAAAATCTCTGGAGAGAGTGGGGACATCACCCTGCCCCACTACCACCCTGTGGGAAAGATCCAGAAAGAAAATGTGAAATAGTCAGAGGCTCTGACAGGTGGTGGCCAGCCCTGACCAAGACTCTGTGGTTTTCAGGGAGGGGAGCTTGTGGAGAACAGGTCTACCTGGGATTGGTGCTGCAGCTTGGGCATGACACAGAAACTCTTTTTAAAAGGTAGCTGAGGTGAGCCCTGATACTTGGCAGAGGTCTGATGCTCGCATGCACATGCATGCAGGAGTACTCTGCTAATGGAGAATTCAGAGAGATATAGTCACACTGAAGGGACTATGGGTCTCACAAAGGACTACTGACTAGCAGGGGACTTTTCACAGTGGAGAACTTAGGCCTGATCTTCTTACAAGAGAGTGGCAGGATGGGATCTGGAAAGCAGGGGTTGAACACCTGAGGTTCGCTGGAGCTAGCCAGATCCCCTCACAGACAGGAGAGCCCAACCCCCACCTATAGGATTACAGGCTCTGCAGATCAGTGAGGCCATGCTCAGGAGCATCCTGCTGGGTACATTTCCACAGGGGAAAGAAAAGAAAGCTCTGAAAGGGCCCTTGACTAGACAATACAAGCTACAATGTTTCTTAGGCCCTGATTCACTAAACTCATTAGAGCAAAGAGAGTAGGGACAGGCACAACAAAGGGGATTCAGTGTCCCACCCAGCCTTGGCATCTAGACAGAGTTTCTACTTGCACCAAGCAAGAAGCAGCTGCCCCTTTTACACAGATTGGACCCTCACAGGAAATGGACAGCTAATTCACACACACACACAAAAACATACACTATTGGAAAGAATCTGGGACAGAGCAAGATGTGTGGTGAGGGGATGGGAAAACACTCCCACCATTTTCACTGAAGACTAAGTAGTGCACTCCTGGGGTGACCCAGGGTTCCCTCCCACTAATTGCAACAGAGACCCCTTCTGGAGACAGGTGGAGAAGGTACTGGCAGTCCTTTTGGGTCATTAAAGAAACCACTACTGGGCCCAAGGTTGATGGCAAACTGGCAGGGCAGAACAGTGGGGTCCAGCAAAATCTGAAGGAGACAAGCCACAGACTGAGGATCACTTGAAGCCATGAACAGGCTGCCTAGAGTCAGACTGGGACATGATGTGACATCAGCAAGGGCAGATGCAGGAAGAGAAGACAGTGATAAACTCTGGATTTGACTGAGATGAATTCCACAGTGGTCTTCTTCAGGATTTGCATTATTTTCTTTCCTGCATAGCCTTTTACCATTCATTTCTTTTCCTTCAAGTTTGTGCTTATTAAGCCACTAGTTTTCATATTATACTTTGTTTCAAATCTCATATGTTGGTCCACATTTCTCTATCTCCATTTTACTTTCTTCCCTCTTCTTTTTATCTTTGTTTTAAATTTTATTTTTTCTCTTGCTACAATTTGTTTCTATTCCACACTCTTACTATTGCTCCTCCCTCCAGCCTCTCAAAACCATTTTTCTTGTCATTAGTCATCTTACATTCTTTTTCCCAACTTAAATACCCTTATTCTATCTTTATCAAACTTTCATTTTTGGTACTGGTTATGGTGATTGTTGTTACATCTCTTCAACTTTATTTCTAGATCTTCACTATTTTTGCATTTCAAATCTCAAATTTTACCATACCCCACTATTGCTCCATTTTGTCTTCCTCCTGTCCTTTCTTTTTTCACTTTAAATTTTAATTTTTCCCTGTCTTAGGCTGATTTACATTCTTCACTCTCAGTATTCCTTCTCCCTCTACCATCTCAAAATCACTTCTTTCCTCTAGACATCTCTTAATCTTTTTTTTCTTTTCTCCCTCTTAATCCCATAAAACATATAGGAATCTTTGCTCAGTTGTTGATACAGCTGTGGGGGATCTTTTTCTACAGTGTGGTTCCTATTTTTTTTACTACATATACTTTTAAATTTTCATTTAAATATAATACTACAAGCTTCCCTTCTCTTACTCCATTCTACCTTCTTCCCTCCCTTCTTATTTATGATGTAAATTTATTTTATTTCTCCCTTTGCCTTGTTTCTATTCCCCATTCTTATTATTTCTCCTATCACTTCCCTCTCAAAATCACTTTTCATTCACTTAGTCACCTCATATTTGTTTTTTCCTTATAATAGTCTTAATCTCTTTACCCCTTTATTAATATAGGCTCATTTGCTGTGGATAGAGTGCTTGTGGGTAGGAATTATTTTTGTGGGTGTGGCACTGTTTCCTGGGCTGTTTGATTCTGTGCTGACAGCATCTGTATAATACCATACAAGATTTGGTGGGCAGTGCACACTTAGTCATCTGGCCAGAGGGAAGGGCCCACCAAAGAGTGACCAACAATAACCATACCTGAATTACAACCAGAGAAACCACATAAATGGCATAATAGGCATCCCAAGAGCATCAAGCTCAGGAGATCAAGGAGACTGTACCACTGAGTTCCACAGGTCACTTACCACAGAAGGTCACACCACAAAGACAGGGAGCCAAAGCAGATCAATGAAATACAAAGAAAGAAACAAGAACAGTCACCTAAAATGGGGAGACAAAGAAATAACCCTCAATCAAAAGGAAAGGAGGAATCCCCAGAAAGAGTGATAAATGAAATTGAGGCAAGCAAATAATCAGACATTGAGTAAAAAATAATGGTTATAAGGATGCTCAAGGAGCTCAGTGAGAACTACAAAGAACACCATGTAAGTAACAAGGAACTTACTGCAAACTACACAAGCAGGAAAAAATGACGTAGAAACTATAAATAAAAGCCAGGAGGAAATGAAGAATATAATATCTGAAATGAAGAACACAGTAGAAGATATTAAAATCAGGCTAGATGAAGCAGAGGACTGAATCAATGAACTAGAAGACAAGGTAGAAAAAATTCACAGACAGAGCAACAAAATGATAAAAGATTTTTTAAAAAATGTTCATGGACTGGAAGAATTAACATCATCAAAATGTCCATAGTACACAAAGCACTTTATAGATTCAACACAATCCCTATTAAAATACCAATGACATTTCACAGACTTAGAACAAATATTTCAAAAATTTATATGGAACTATAAATGACCCCAAATTGCCTCAGCAATTTTGAGAAAGAAGAAGAAAATAGGAGGGATCACCATACCTGATATCAAACTACATTACAAGACCACTGTAATCAAAACAGTCTAGTACTTACATAAGAATAGACACATAGATAAACGGAATGGCATAGAGAGCCCAGAAATAAACCCATGCCTCGTTGGTCAATGAATATTTGACAAAAGGGACAGGAGCATAAAGTGGAGTAAAAATAGTCTCTTCAATAAATGTTACTGGGATATCTGGGCAGATACATGAAAAAAAAAAAAAAACTACTACCAACTTACACCATAAACTCAAGATAGATAAAACTAAAGATGGATAAAAGACTTCAACATAAGTTGTGACACCATAAAAGTCCTAGAGGAAAACATAGGCAGTAAAATTTCAGATATCCCACGCAGCAACATTTTTGCTGATATATCTGTTAGGGCAATGGATATAAAGGAAAGAATAAACAAATGCGACTACATCAAACTAAGAAGCCTCTTCATGGCTAAAGAAAACATCATCAAAATAAAAGGAAACCAAATGTATGGGAAAACATATTTTGCAATGCTCTCTCAGACAAGGGTTTAATATCCAAAACATACAAAGAACTCATACAACCCAACACCAGGAAGACAAACAATCCAATTAAAAAATGGGCAAAGGACCTGAGCAGACACTTCTCCAATGAGGTTATACAGAGGGTCCATAGACATAAGAAAAGGATGCTCAACATTACTATGATGCGGACACTAGCTAGCAGTGTCCGCATCATTATGGATGAAATAAAACATACACATGGACTAGTGAGTCCGGTGGAGGAAAAAGGACGACAGCATGGCTTTTCTGTCAAGAGGACCAAAAGCTGCAGCCTCCGCCATGACAGGCCTTTATTCTCATAATCTCCTCACATTACAAGATGGTCTTCCCTCACTATGCCCCAGTTACAACAAAAGGAGCCAATGCCCCTAATCACATCACAGAAGAAGGATATTAGCAAATGAAAAGGCAAAAGTGGTTGAGCCAGTTACACTGGTCCCTGCAAGGCTCACCATGGATTTCAGGAAGTTACAGTAAGCATTTGCAGGGTGAGGGAGTTTCCAGCAAAAAGCAGCTTAGGTATATTGCAAATCTGATTACCCACAAGAGAACTTATCTGTGGGCATGGGTCCTGTGCATCTCTGAGTGGGAGCTGGACCCACACCATGCAGAAGGGTCTGTTACATCTCCCCCTTTTCGTTTTAATAGAACCACTATGATCCCACAAAGCGTGCTGCTTGCTGGTCTCCCACAGGACCCTGGGAAAATAATTTGCAAATACATCAAAATACATAGAACATTATTAAAATCAGTAAGCAACCAGTGGTTCCAAGGACCCACATTCTCAGATTAATCCCAATCAATCATTGTTAGGCAGTAATGGTCAAATAGATAACATTCAAAGAACTCTGAGGGCCTATTTTGAGTCAGGGTCAGATAGCTAAAGGGCCATATAATTTTGGGGAAACAATTATTTCAGGCTTGGACACTTATCATTTAAATTGAGGGCACTAGCAAAGTAGGTTTCACAGGATTTTATGCTTTCTTTCTTAGGCCTGATTTCCCTGGGGAACCCGCCCTTTCCAGCACAGGGCCACACCCACCTTCGGCATTGTTTCAGGCTTAAGCCGATTAGAGCCAGGAAGAAGGGGATCAGGAAGATATCTCCCAGATGGAAATGGGGACTCTGGCTATGTCAGAATAACTGGAGGGCGAGGGTACATCACCCCGTCTTTGCTGCAGTCCCCCGAGTTCTTCCATGAGGGCCTTCTAAGTGGTCATGCCTATCTTAGATGACCCCTCCCTTGAGGGAATCTTATGCATCATTGGCAACTGACCAAGCACTGGAAGCCAGATATGGATGAAGAAGAAGCAGACCTCCTGCCAGGGAGAAAGCCTCTGTCTCCTTAGTGGCTCAGGTCCACTTGACAGAACAGACCCAGAAGAAGCGGGTCCCTTGAGCTCTCACTGAGCCCAGCCATGGGGTGCTACAGCCTCTGAGACCAGGCATGGCAGTTCCCAACGTATAATCTCCCAGCTTTTTCATTTGTAAATGCAATTGTAGCTATTAAACCTGTGAAACCTATTTGCTGTTCCCAAATGCAATCTTAAGAGAACAACCTTTATATGTATCATAAAGCACAAATAAGGATTAAGTCAAAGGGGGCATCCAAGGGCTGCTAAGACCCAATCTTGTAAGTTCAGTCTATTGAAACAGTTTTTAAGGTTCAACCATTGGACTTTTTGGGGCATCGAGGGGTTGTTGCTCTCCGTAGGAGGTGCCTGAGCCTCAGCCCCTGTCATTGGGGCAGGCCTCATCCTCCTCTGTTGGCAGACACAGGCCCATGAGTGACAGTGTAAGTGTCCGTTTTCCTTCTGGCTGCTCAGGGTCAGCTGGGCCATCTGGTCTGTCAGTTGATTGGTTCTCAGCTCCAGGTAGCAGAGCTTGGCATCTGTCCTGCTCATGATAAGGCTCTACTCTTTTGGTTGGTAGCCAGGCAGGACCTGTAGGGATGGAAAAAAACACATACACACCCTCTTCCCCGAGTTAAATAATCTACAGGGCCTTGCCAAGAGCCATCTCCCAGTGGATCTCTATATAAAACCTGAGGATAAGATGACTTTGGCTACTTCTTCTCAAAATGTTTCTCAATTGGAGTACAAAGCGATACATCACAATTTAGAAAATTATAGGTAAACATGGCTAACATAATCAAATTTTCGGGGGGAAGGACTCATGACTCCCTCTTTTTCTATTTAAGAAGATTTTTAAAAATATGATGAGCCCATTCTACAAATTGTCTGACCAGTTGGATTGTAAGATACTCCTGCTTTAAGTTGGATATTCCAACGATGAAGAAAAACCTGAGTAAAATGGGTAAGGTATACAGAGCCATTATCAGTTTTAATTTGCTGAGGCCATCCTAAATAATTAAAGACCTTAAGCCAGAGGGCTTGGCAATCAGAACATTCTTTAATAATTTGCTTAGCTTGGAAAGACAGGCCCCCTGCTGTTTCTGCAAGCTGCAATGCGTTCACAGTTTTCAAGGAAAGTGGGAAAGATGGGGGGGTGCTTTGAAAAAATATGTTTTAGACAAAAAATGGTTACATACCAAGGGCCTTTTGTGACTTGATTGATTAACTGTTTCCTTCGGGAGAGTAGCCAGTTCTTACCCAGGGAAATGATCAGTGTTTACAAGTATTGAGTTAAAAAATGGTACTTTGTCTTCCACAGAAAAAGGCTAGTTTTACATGGAAGAAAATATACCTATATTTCATTTTTACAATAAAGGTCATGGCTCTGGCATAAACAAGGAGGATTTTTAATATATTTTTTTAACACGTGGCACCCCCTATCCCACTTATAGCATGCTTTAGATTGACAAAATTATGAACACACTCACAACTTTCAGAAACAGTTTTTTTCTCTACTGGCAAATGCATTTACTTTTTTTTATTTTAAAATGGTCACAATGCGCTGGTGTGTCTACGCGTGGGGAAGGTCTCCCCCAGCACGCACCAGGCCAGGGAGAAAAAGAGGCTAGGGAAACCAATCTCTTCTCTGCACAGCTGCTCGGCGGGGCAAAGAGACCTATGTCGCAGTGGGTGAAGCCACGGAGGTGGGTGAAGCCACGGAGGTGGGTGAAGCCGCGGTGTTCCACGGGTCACCGCCGGGGGCACGTGCCCCTGGGCACAGCGTGGCTCGGCCCCAACTGGGGACAAGTAGGGAGCACGGAACCCCACGCCGCCCCAGGCCACATACGGCAGGAGGCTAACTGCAGCCAGTGTGAAATGCGAGAGAAAGACCTAGCTAGTTAGTGTGCATCAGTCCCTCCCCTTCCATACTTCCAAAATGTAAACATCCTATATCTGGGAGGCAATCAGCAGCCCCAAGATGCTGCTGAACCTAAAATGTTGCTCTAGTTCTTGGAGAGCCTGCTCCTCCAGTTGAGATGCGCAGAAACCTTCAAAGAAGTTTTTTTAATGGGCCTCAAGAAGCAGCTTAAAAGAAAGAATTTGCTGAGATGCCTGTAAATTGTCCTGTAACTAGTTGATGTTTTTAAAGCTGATTAAAGGGAAAATTTTTGCTCTTTCTCCCAAACCCAGACTTTGGTTGAGGTTGACTCCCGGCAAAAGCTTGGGAGAGGGAGCAAAGGCTTCTGCTTACTAAAGAAGGTATAGTTGCAAAGTGGTCACAAGAGAAACTGACCTAGGAATAAAATCCCATTCCTCTGAATCCAACACCCCCAACGGCATTCCCGAAAAGCACTCGGGATCGTTGGCCCTTACCTGGGCTGATACGCACGTACTCCCACCAAGTTGGTGTGTTGTCCATAATGACGATGGCTATGGCCTCTGAGTCCCTGTTCTGGGGCACCAGCTGATGCAGACACCAGCTAGCAGTGTCCGTGTCATTATGGATGAAATAAAACATACACATGGACTACCGAGTCTGGTGGAGGAAAAAGGACAACAGCATGACTTTTCTGTCAAGAGGACCAAAAGCCGCGGCCTCCGCCATGACAGGACTTTATTCTCATAATCTTCTCACATTACAAGATGATCCTCCCTCACTATGCCCCAGTTACAACAAAAGGAGCCAATGCCCCTAATCACATCACAGAAGAAGGATATTAGCAAATGAAAAGGCAAAAGTGGTTGAGCCAGTTACACTGGTCCCTGCAAGGCTCACCATGGATTTCAGGAAGTTACAGTAAGCATTTGCAGGGTGAGGGAGTTTCCAGCAAAAAGCAGCTTAGGTATATTGCAAATCTGATTACCCACAAGAGAACTTATCTGTGGGCATGGGTCCTGTGCATCTCTGAGTGGGAGCTGGGCCCTTGCCATGCAGAAGGTTCTGCCACATCACTAGCCTTCAGAGAGATGAAAATTAAAACCACAATGAGATACCACCTCACACTAGTCACAAGGGCCATCACTAACAAATCAAGGAACAACAAGTGCTGGCAAGGTTGTGGAGAAAAGGGAACCTTAGTACACTATTGGTGGGAGTGCAGACTGGTGTGGCCACTGTGGAAAACGGTATGGAATTTTTCAAAAAACTAAATATGGAACTACCTTTTGATCCAGTGATCCCACTGCTGGGGTTATACCCTAAGAATCCTGAAACACCAATTGAAAAGAACCTATGCACCCCAATGTTCATAGCAACATTATTTACAATAGTGAAGTGTTGAAAATAGCCTAAATTCCCATCAATAAATAAGTAGATCAAAAAACTGTGGTATATTTACACAATGAAATACTACACAGCATAAAGAAAGAAGGAACCCTGACCTTTTTGACAGCATGGATGGAACTAGAGACTATTACGCTAAGTGAAATAAGCCAGGCAGTGAAAGACAAATACCATATGATCTCACCTATAAGATGAACTTAATGAACAAAAGAAACAAATGAGCCAGAGCCAGAGGGATGGAAACAAGGAACAGACTGACAGTGACTGGAGGGAAGAGGAGTTGGGGGAAAGAAGGGGAAGGTTTAGTCAAGGAACATTTATAAATGACCCATGGACATGGAAAACAGGGTAGGGATAGTCTGTGAGAGTCATGGGTAGGCAGGGCAGTGGAGAGTAATAGGGGGAAATTTGGGGCAAGTGTAGTAAAACAACAGTAAAATTTAAAGAAATAAAATAACTGAAAAAGTTTTTAAAAAATACCTTGAAACAAATGAAAATGAGAACACTACAACCCCAAATCTGTGAGACACAGGGAAAACAATCCCAAGAGGGAAACTCATAGCATTACAGGCCTGTCTCAGGAAACAAAAAGAGCTCAAATAAACAATCTAACTTTACACTTATAGGAACTTGGAAATGAACAACAAGCAAAACCCAAAGCGAGTAGAAGGAAGTAAATAATAAAGATCACAGCAGAATTAAACAAAATAGAGTGTAAAAAATGATACAAAAAATTGATGAATCCAAGAGCTGGTTCTTTGAAAAGATAAACAAGATTGGCAAACCTTTAACCAGATTCATCAGAAAAAATAGAAAGGATCCATATAAATAATTGAAAATGAAAGAGGAGAAATAATTACTATACCAAAGAAATACAAAGAATTGAAAAAATATTATTAACAACTATATGCTAATAAATTGGACAACCTGGATGAAATGGATAAATTCATAGAATCATACAATCTTCCAAAACAAAATCAGAAGGAATCAGAGAGTCTGAACAAACATATTACAGCTAGTGAAATTGAAGCAGTAATAAAAAAATTCCCATCAAACAAAAGCTCTGAACCAGATGGCTTGACAGGCGAATTTTACCAAACATTCCAAGAAGAAGCAGCACCTCTCCTTCTTAACCTATTTCAAAAAATTCAAGGGGAGGGAAGGCTCCCAAGTTCATTTTATGATTGATAGTATCCTAATTCCAAAACCAGATAAAGACACTACAAAGAAAGAAAATTATAGGCCAATATTCCTGATGAATAGAAGCTAAAATCCTGAACAAAATGTGAGGAAACTGAATACAACAACATATCAAAAACATCATAAACCATGATCAAGTAGGATTAATTCCACGAATGCAAGGTTGGTAGAATATTCACAAATGAGTAAATGTGCTACACCACGTAAAAAATGAAGAGTAATAACCATATGATCATATCAATAGATGCAGAAAAAGCATTTGATAAAATCCAGCACCTGTTTATGATAAAAACTATCAGAAAAGTGGGAATAGAAGGAACATAACTAAACATGATAATGGCCATATATGACAAACCCCACCGCCAGCATCATACTCAATGGGCAAAAACTACAAGTGCTCCTCTTCACATTGGGAACAAGACAGAGATGTCCACTTTCACCTCTCTTATTCAATATAGTGCTGGAAGTCCCAGCCATATCAATCAGACAAGAACAAGAAATAAAAAGCATCCAAACTGGAAAGGAGGAAGTAAAACTGTCTTTGTTTGCAGATAACATGATAATGTACATAGAACACCTAAAGACTCCATACACCTAGAAATTACTAGAACTGATAAATGAATTCAACAAAGTAGCAGGATACAAAATTAATATCCAGAAATCAGTTGCATTTTATATACCAATAATGAACTATCAGAAAGAGAAATTAAGAAAACAATCCCATTCATGATTGCTATAAAAAGAATAACATACCTAGTAATAAATCTAGCCAATGATGTAAAAGACCTGTACTCAGAAAATTTAGAAGACATAGAGGAAAGAAATTGAGTAAGATACTAAGTGGAAGCATATACCGTGTTTATGGACAAGAAGAATTAACATCATTAAAATGTCCACACTACCCAAAGCAATAAATAGATTCAATGCAATTCCTATTAAGATACCAATGATTTACTTCACATAACTAGAACAAATATTTCAAATATTTATATGGAAACCACAAAAGGTTCTGCATAGCAATAGCTGTCCTGAGAAAGAACACAGGTGGAGGAATCACACTACCTAATATCAAACTATATTATAAGGCCATAGTAATCAAAACACCATGGTATTGGCATAAAAGAAGACACATTGATCAATGGAACAAAATAGAGAACCCAGAAATAAACACACAGCTTTACAGTTAATTAATATTTGAGAAAGGAAACATACACATACAGGGGGCTAAAGATAGTTTATTTAACAAATGCTGTTGGGAAAACTGGACAGATACATATAGAAAAATGAAACTAGACTGCCTTCTTACACCACAGATGAGAATAAATTCAAAATGGGTTAAAGACTGAAGAGTTACGATGAAACCATAAAAATCCTAGAAGAAAACATAGGCAGTAAAATCTGGAACATTGCTCATAGCAATATTTTATCTGATATGTCCCCTCTGGCAAGAGAAACAAAAGAAAAAATAAGCTAATGGGATTACGTCAAACTAAAGAATTTTTGCACAGCAAAGGAAACCATCAACAAAATGAAAAAATAACCTGTGGAATGGGAGAACATATTTGTCAATATATCTGATAAGGGGTTAATATCCAAAATTTGTACAAAACTCCACCAAAAAACAAATAAACAAAAGAAAAAAACCCAAACAATCCAATTAAAAAATGTGCAAAGGTCTTAATAGACACTTCTCCAAAGAGGTCATAAAGATAGCCAATAGACATATGAAAAGTTGTTCAATGTCACTAACATCAGAGAAATGCAAATTAAAACCACAATGAAATATCATCTCACACCTGTCAGAATAGCTATCATCTATAACTCAACAAACAAGTCCTGGCAAGGATGTGGAGAAAGGGGAACCCTTTTGTACTGTTGGTAGGAATGCAGACTGGTGCAGCCACTGTGGAAAGCAGTATGGAGATACCTCAAAAAAATAAAAATGGAACTGCCTTTGGATCCAGTGATCCCACTTTTGGGAATATATCTGAAGAAACCCAAAAGACTAATTGGAAAGAACAAAAGCACCCTTATGCTCATAGCAGTGTTATTTATAATTGCCAACATATGGACACAGCCCAAGTGCCCATCAGCAGATAAATGGAGAAAATAACCATGGGACATTTACATAATGGAATATTGCTCAGCTATAAAAAAAAAGAAAATTTTACCCCTTGCAACAGTATGGATGGACCTGGAGAACATTATGCTAAGTGAAATAAGCCAGTTAGAGAAAAACAAATACATGATTTCACTCATATATGCAATCTAATGAACAAACTAAACAAGCAAAATAGAGACAGACTCATAGATAGAGAGCAGGATGACAGCTATGAGGAGGTGGTTAAGGGGTGGAGGGATAAAAGAAAAAGAACTCATGGACATGAACAACAGGGTGATGACTACAGGGGGTGGGTTAATAGGGATAAATGGTAATGGGAAAAAGTACAATAAGAAAGCAATGATTAAATATTTTTTAAAAAGAAAAACATGCACTGAATTTTATATCTCATACCCTTATAACCAATGAAGCTGTACATTTTCATTCTGCCACACTAACCTGTGTGTATGTAAGTATGTCTTATGGCAAAAAGATAAAATGATAATTCATAGTATACTCTCTAACATTCAAAATCATAAGTAACTTTTCCTTTTGTAACAGTTAAATGGAGGCATGTCACCAATAATATAATCAAAACAGAGAATAACTCAAAGGTAATTAAAGGTAAATATAAAACCAACACAGTCCCCTAAACAAAAACATACAGGACAATTCCCATGAAGGATGCAGATCTCACTTACTTGCACAATAAAGCTTCTAGAAGATCATCACTCAAAGGTAAACTAGAGGACTTGCACAGCCTTTTGATGTCTTTCCTGGGTAATACTTTTTTTCTAGATTAAAACAAAATAAATTAGCTTATATATACTTCGGGTCTCTCGAGTAACAGTTGTATGCTATAGGAAAGAAAAATACATTGTCTTCTAAAAATATGCACATGGGAATAACTATGAAAACTAGTATTGGAATTAACAGTAAGGAAAAGCAGTCACATTGCATTTCATCAACTTTTTCTACATCAGAAGTCACCAGTCTGTCCTTTCAAAGGTCTTTACATCAAGATTTGGATTCTTGGTTGGTGATAGTAGAGCCTATTAAGGCTGCAGCCATGAGTGTTGCTCTAAGTAACTGATCTGCATTCTTCACCACTAGTCAAAAAATGGTTCTGATGTTTGAAAACATCTCTTAATTTGACAGGCCTCTAGAGCATCCAACAGAAGTATTATATGACTTGAGGGTGTTTTTTCTAGTCTTTTCCTTGGCTCCAAACCTTACAACCTGGAAGCCCCAGCTGGGGCCTTAACATTCATCTCAATTTTTTCAGATGTTTTCTCCAGAGCAGCCCAACAGTTATTTTCCCCAGCCTGGATGGGTAAATGCTTATCCATTGTTCTCACTCAGCCAAGGTTCTTTCAGGCAATGGGCAAAATTAGAACCAACAGGAAAGAAAGTGGGCTTCTTTCTTTACAATGAGATTATACAATTTTTAGAGAAAATTTATGTCTAGAATTGAAGCTTGTCAGACCTGGAAAAATCCCAGAAATGTCTGATCAAAAAGCCCCATTTTTCCCAAGAAGTGTTCCTTTAGTGAAGGAGAGCCACACTTTTCACCCTGGGGAAGGGGCACCACCAAGGTGGAAGGAAGGGCCAGGGTTATACAAAGGTCAGTCCCCACATCCTCTGGGAGGCTCAAGGAAACATAAATATTCAAGCAAAAATACCATTTTTATAAAAACTCAAAGAGGATATAGTATGGATTAGGGAAAAAATCACATTCATTCTTAAGAAAAACTATAGGACCTTCAAAGATACAGGGTATGCAGCTGGCAACTTTGGTGCAGACTTGATGTTTGGGGATTGAAGGAAGGGGTCAGGAGGAAGTCAGATGGCAGTGATATGTAGTAACAAAATTAGAAGCGAGAGTTAAAACTAAGAATTTTGAACTCCACATGAGTACTTTCCCCCACTACATCAGGTCTGTGGTAAGATGAATGCCAAAATATATTAAGATGGGGCTCAGATTGTTTATTACAATGACTTAATAAAGCTCAATACAAACATAATAAATGTACTATAAATAGATTATACTGCATTAACATTATTTTCAAGAAAAAATTTCAAAGAAATTCTAAAGAAAGTTTACTTGCAAGTTCCCTGATTTGTATGTTACAGAAGTCCTGTTTATAAATCCCAGTTATCACTAACATTATGTAAGAAGAAGAAATCTCAGAATTAAACCTCCTATCAGCTTGGTTTTCTAACTTTCAGTTTAAAGCTTCAAAAACCAAGTAAAAGAAAATGCAAAGGAGCATCCAATTCTTTAGAAGATACAGGGCCTCCTCTATTCCATTAACAAATAAAGCTCACCATCACTATGACATATTTTTACCTAGTTACTCTCTAAAAGTTATTTAAGGTGGTTTTGCTAAATAGCAGAGTATAATGAGACATGTCAATTTTCTTCTTGCCCTTTTTGATAAAATATAAATTTTCTCATTACTCAGGATCACAGAAACTTAAATTATTTACTAGAATCAATAAAATCTTACTGTTCTCGATCTTCATATACACAGCAAGAAATGAGTCTATCAAAATTCTCAAACAGAGTTCTCTTGAACTGTTCATGGGCCGTTGCAATTAAGATATTCACATCTGTACATGGTTCCTCAGGTACCCCATAGTGACGTACAATAGTTATAAGTTCTTGGTCTGTGAGTTTCCCAAGAGTTATATTCATCAGTATTTCTCTGTAAAGAAAATGCAAAAACACTCATGAAATTATATCTGAGAATATTTTCCTTCTCCTTCTATAAAAAAATCCTTAAATACCATTTTACAGAACTTTTAGCAACTGCAAAGAAGACAGGTGATTATTTTTCTTTAATTTAATTTCTCTACTTAAGAGCAGCAGGAATGCCCCAGTGCTAGAACAGAAAACCATAAGTACTATAATTTAATAAAATGGCATTTTGCCCAGCGTCAAACTTCTACCAGATAATAGCCTGCATCCAGGAAGTAAATTTTTAAAGTCGTTGACTGGTAAAACAAACAAACAAAAAGAACAAAAAAAAAACTATCACTAAATACATGATTTTATTCAATGCCTATTAATCTTACTTTACACAAAATAGTAACAGACTTGGGTTATTTTCTTCCAGGATATAAAATTAATAAATCAATAAATAAGAAAGGCATTTTGGAGATGGGGAAAGCAATTATGCATATTTCTGTAGTAAAAAGTAAAAATTGATGCACCTTGTCAGTGGGGAAAAAAGTGAAAGAAAAAACTTAAAAGCGAAGAGCTGTGTAAGGGAATAGTGTCTAACTCTTTTAGAGGACAAATGTCTTTGAGATTATTTGGCAGAGATAAAAAAATGACAACATGTTAATAATGCAGATTCAAATTCTAACAAATTGGCTGAATTGTTTCTTTTCTATTTGAAAGCTGTAAACCATGCAACATGCATTAGATAGAAGTACATCAAAATAGTTAAAATGCAAACTGTTATAGTGGTTAAATGAATAAACTTCCATCATCTAGAAAATTCACTTACCAGAAATAATTCCGTTTCCAAGAATACCAAATAAATGAAGGAATACAAGATTTTATGTACTCTTTTGCTGTACACTCATCTTTCAGAATAATGGCTTTTAGTGCTTTTATATATTTTTTGTCATTTTCGCTATCATTTAAGAATTCTAAATTCTCCTAGTTAAGAACTTCCTCAGAGAGCCCTGCTGGTGTGGCTCAGTTGGTTGGAGCGTCATCCCATAACCAAAAGGTTGTGGGTTCAATTGCTGATCAGGGCACATACCTAGGTTGCGAGTGTGATCCCTGATCCTGGTCCGGGCACTTAAGATCCCCAGGCCAGGCACGTACGGGAGGCAATCAACTGATGCTTCTCTGTTGCATTGATGTTTCTTTCCCCTCTTCCTCTCTCCCTTCCTCTCTCTCTAAAAGCAACAACAAAAATACCCTCAGGTAAGGATTTAAAAAAATAAAAAGAATTTCCTCAGAGTGTAGGAAGCCCCACAGGTACAAGACTGCATTTCACCTACATCCACTTCTCAGGGTTTCTGAGGTTTCCCTTTCGTTTTGCTTTGATTTTTTTCAATGGGAAATGAAGGCAGAATGCACCAAGAAGACCCCACAACTGCAGCAACTCAGTTTGTACTGATAAACAGCAGTACTGACTGGGGGCACACTGCATGGAAAATCTTGTCAATTTGGCATCTGAAATTTTTGGAGTCTATAATCTATTTGGGTTCCCCAAGCATACAGATCAACTCTCAAAACCACAAACTGGAAGTGCCACTTGAACAACTGAGTAATAGAAAGAAATCTTGCTATTCATTAAGTACTAGCTATGTGGCAGGAGGTCCTTCTGGCATGGATCATTTCAACTTGTCTAGAAGGTAAGTACTACTGTTATCCCCATTTTACAGATGAGAACACTGAGGCACAGAAATGTTAAGTAATATGCCCAATGTCACAAAAGCCAGAATGTGTACCCTTGCATTCTGGCTCCAAAGCCCATGCTCCTGCATACTATCCTGTCCCCCTTCTCATGGGACACAGAAGACAGAGTGACCCAATGATAGGGCGCAGTCAGGAAAAACTTCCTAAATGCAGTGGGTCTTGAGCTAATTTTTTACAGACTTGTATTGCCTTTACCAAACATGACCTCTGCTTTGAGGGCTATCACTGACCATTATCATTGACAAAAGAAAATAATTTCAGAAACCCTAAGTCATCAACCTGAGCCATCTCTGACTGAGGACTAAGTGACCAGGAAGGAACCACTCCTAGGAAAGTCCCCAGATCATTTATTTTTTAAAATATACTTTGACTGTGCTATTACAGTTATCATAACTTCTCCCCCTTTGACCCACTCCACCCAGCAACCTCACTCCCTCAGGCAATCTCCCCTTAGTTCATGCCATGGGTCATGCATGTTAGTTTTTTGGCTACTCTATTTCCTATACTGTTCTTAACCTCCTCCTATTTTGTCCCTATCAATTTGTACTTCTTAATCCCTGAATCTGTTCCCCCTCTATCCCCCTACCTCCTCCCAAATAATAACCATCCAAATTATCTCCATATCTATCATTCTGTTTCTGTTCCTCTTGTTTGCTTAGTTTTTTAGATTCAATTGTTGATAGATATGTATGTATTGCCATTTTATTGTTTATAGTTTTCATCTTCTTTTCTTAAATAAGTCCCTTTAACATTTCATATAATAATGGTTTGGTGATGATGAACGCCTTTAGTTTTTTCTTCTATGGGAAGCTCTTCACCCTTCAATTCTAAATGATAGCTTTGCTGGGTAGAGCAATCTTGGCAGTAGGTTCCTGCTTTTTGTGAATTTGAATATTTCTTGCCCATCCATTCTAGCCTGCAAACTTTCTTTTGAGAAATCAGCTGACAGTCTTCTGGGAACTCCTTTATAGGTAACTATCTGCTTTTCTCTTGCTGACTTTTAAGATGCTCTCTTTATATTTAACCTTTGGCATTTTAGTTATGAAGTGTCTTAACATGGTCCTCTTTGGGTCCTTCTTATTTGGAACCATGTGTTTCCTGGTCCTGTATATCTATTTCCTTCACCAAATTAGGAAAGTTTTCTTTCATTATTTTTTCAAATAAGTTTTCAACTTCTTGCTCTTCCTCTTCTGCTTCTGGCTCCCCTGTGATTTGAATGTTGGTACATTTGAAGATGTCCCACAGGCTCCTTAGACTAACTTCATTTTTTTAAATTCTTTTTTTTTTTGTGCTGTTCTGATTGAATGCTTTTTTCTTCCTTATGTTCCAAATTGTTGATTTGACTCTTGGCTTCATCCCCTCCGCTGTTGGTTCCCTGTAGAATTTTCATTATTTTACTTAATGTAACCTTCATTTCTGCCCTGGTCCTTTCATGCTGTTGAAGTACCCAATGTGTTCCTTGAGCATCCTAATAGCTAGTGTTTTGAACTCTGCATCTGATACGTTGCTTATCTCCATTTCATTTAGTTCTTTTTCTGGAGTTTTGTTCTGTTCTTTCATTTGGGTCACATTTTTTTATCTCCTTATTTTGGCAGCCTCCCTGTGTTTATTTTTATGTATTAGGTAGAGCTGCTTTGACTCCCTTAGTAATGTGGCCTGTTGTAAAAAAGTGCACCTTTAAGATGTATGGGGCAGAGCCTTAGGTAATCGCCAGGGCGGGGCAACCCATGTTACTACTCTGTGGCTCTGTGGGGAGGGGCAGCTTTCAGAGAGGGGAGAATGCTGCCACCTGACCTCTGGAGATTACCAGGAGGAAGCTGTCTCCTGGCACTCACCTTGATGCTAAGCACTTCGCTTTCTCCCCATATGCTACTGGTGCCCTTCCAGCTGTTGCCATGGTGCTGAATCCTAGAGGGGTGAGTCTGTGCAAGTCCTAACTCCATTGCAGGCCCTTTAAGAGGAGTCTCCTGAGATCCTATAGTTTCATCTGCCACCCCAACCTCCACTGGTTTTTATAGCCAGAAGTTATAGGGACTTATCTTCCTGGTACTGGAACCCTGGGCTGGGTGGTCTGGTCTGGGGCTGGGATCCCTCATTCCTAAGGTATCCCTCCTGATTTGTATCTACACATGTGGATGTGGGACCTCCTATTCTGTGTCTCCATGCCTCTCCACTTCTCCATGCATCTCTGTCCCTCCTACTCATTTAGATGAATGTGGCTTCTTTAAATCTTTGGTTGTCAGATTTCCTTACAGCTTGATTTTCTGACAATTCTGGGTGATATTTGTTTTGTAGTCTAGTTGTAATTTTTTCTGTAATTGGGCAAGGAGGTGAGGTGTGTTTACCCATGCCTCCATCTTGACTGGAAGTCCCCCCAGGATCATTTAGAACATTGGTCATGGAATAATCAGTCCTAACATGTATATAAAATGGAGCACTATGCAACCACAAAAATGTGGTATTTACTGGTATGAAGATGTCAATGTCACATTGATAAATGTAGTGTGATCCCAGTGAAACTGAAGATAGTGCATATATATATATATATATATATATATATATGGATAGTGCAGTATATTTTCTTATATACTTTACTATAGATCTATATCTATATCTATATATGTTCAAAGAAAAAAAGACTCAAAGGATACATGCCAAAACATCTACAGCATTATCCCTGATTGCTGATAAACAGATACACAGATATATATAGATATCAATAGATGAATATGGTCTGTTTTTTCTGAATTTTTATAATAATCAAATATTACTTTCATCAATAGGGAAAAAACACTCAAAAGCTTTCTCCTTTTGAGGGTAGAAAATAGCGTGAAGAAGAAGTGGCACACACCCAAGGAACAGGGAAAAGAATGTGTGTGGCAATAACTAAAAACTTTCCATGCACCTTTAACTAAATTTATTCTAGGACTACCAGGTCATAAAAGGTTATTTTTTTTTTCATTGGATAAACTGAAATTATCCTGGCCTTACTGCAGTTAAAATTTATATCTGCTGGGTTTCTGTATGCTTGGCTTTTAAAGAGCTCAGTATTGCATGGCTTTCCATGATTTTATATGAGAGTTACAAACAATCTGCCCCAGACTTAAAAGTGCCCTTAGTTGTGCAGGACAATGGGGGCCTCAGAGCCACTGCATCGTGTGGCAGCTGCACTCAAGCAAGGCAGGTCCCTGTACCAGCAATTCCAACCAGGAAGTATAAGCCTCATTTTGCAGACCTCAGGAGGCTGCCACCATTTTCCCCCAAGTTTGCCATATGACCGTTCTTTAGGACTCACCCCACTCTGTTAGTCTTTAATGGGCTTCACCATGAAATAGGAATCTTTACAAAAGGAGCACACTTCATTTTTTTATTGTAGGTAAAATATATATAACATAAAATTTACCATTAGTGACATTTAATAAATTCACAATGTTGCTTGATCACCACCTTTATCTAGTTCCAAAATATTTCACCACCCTAAAGAAGCAGGCACTCCATTTTCCTCCTCCCTGCTAGCCCTCTGCCCACCTGACAACCACTAATCTGCTTTCTATCTCTGTGGATTTGCCAATTCTGGGTATTTCATATAAATGGAATCATATGATATGGCCTTTTCTGTCTGGCTTCTCTTGCTTAGCATAATGTTTTGATGTTCATCCATGTTGTAGCATGTGTCAGTAGTTTATTCTTTTTATGGCTGAATAATATTCTCTTGTATGAACATACCACATTTCGCTTATCCATTCATGCCTTGATGGACATATGTGTGGTTTCCACATTTTTGGCTATTGTGAATAGTGCTGCTCTGAACATTCATGTACAAGTTTTTATTTGAATACCTGTTTTCAATTTTTTTGGTATATATACCCAGGAGTATAATTGCTTGGGCACACAGTAATTCTATGTTTAACCTATTGAAGACCCACCAACTTGTTTTCTGCATACTCCATTTTTACTTAGCAGCAGCCACAAAGACCAAAGCCAACTTCTATCAAATAACCCTTCCTCATCTAAACCTTCAGAGTGAACCTGAAATAAGGTCTGAAAGTAAACCTTGACAATAAAAGGAATTGTCACCTTGACAATTCCTGCCCTATCATTCAAGAAAAATAAAAATGCATTTTTAAAAACAGCTGTAATTGTATTGATCTGGTTTTCTATGAATACTCTTGTTAATCTTAAAGATTTAAACGGCAAGTCCCCTTTGTCTTTACCCAACATTGCACTACATTCTTGACACCAATATTTTATACAGATCCTTACAATATTTTTCAGTTAATCTTATAAGTGACACTGCCATGATTGTCTCTGTTTTTGTAATTAAAGTCATAAGACTTAAAAAAAACAATGCCAAACTGCTCTAGGATATTTAGGTAACTGCATAGAATTTTGAAACATAAAATGCACTACAGTTTTACAGGACATAATTCCATTAAGTCACCCAGTCAAGTAATGGTGAAATGAAACTTCATTTTAAAGTTTGAAATCTCAGAGTATTTTCTTTTTTTATTCCTCTCATAAACTTTATTTTTTTTATTGTTGTTCAAGTACAGTTGTCTCCATTTTCATCCCACCATGACCCCATGCCCCATCCATCCTAGCCTCCCACCCTGGAATCCACCCCCTTTGGCCTTGTCCATATTTCCTTTATATATGTTCCTTTTTATTTATTTTTATTTTTAATATATTTTATTGATATATAACAATATATCACTTGACAGTTGTCCCATTTTCCCCCTTCATTCCCCTCCACCCTGCACACCCCCTCCCACCCTCATTCCCCCCGACTTTAGTTCATGTCCATGTGTCATAAGTTCTTTACCTTCTATATTTCCCACACTATTCTTGCCTTCCCCCTGTCTATTTTCTACCTACCGAATACGCTACTTGTTCTCTGTACCTTGTCCCCCTCTCTCCTCCTCCCACTACTCCCCTGTTGCTAACCCTCCATGTGATCTCCATTTCTGTGTTTCTGCTCCTGTTGTAGTGGTTTGCTTAGTTGACTATTGTTTTAGGTGTGGTTGTTAATATCTTTGAGTTTGCTGTCTTTTTACTGTTCATATTTTTTACCTTCTTTTTCTTAGATAAGTCCCTTTAGCATTTCATACAATAAGAGCTTGGTGATGATGAACTCCTTTAACTTGACCTTATCTGAGAAGCACTTTATCTTCCCTTCCATTCTAAATGAAAGCTTTGCTGGATAGAGCAATCTTGGATGTAGGTCCTTGATTTTCATGACTTGGAATACCTCTTTCCAGCCCCTTCTTGCCTGGAAGGTCTCTTCTGAGAAATCAGCTGACAGTCTGATGGGAACTCCTTTGTAGGTGACTGTCCCCTTATCTCTTGCTGCCTTTAGAATTCTCTCCTTCATTTTAATCTTGGCTAATGTAATGATGATGTGCCTTGGTGTGTTCCTCCTTGGGTCCAAGTTCTTTGGGACTCTCTGAGCTTCCTGGACTTCGTGGAAGTCTATTTCCTTTGCCAGATTGGGGAAGTTCTCCTTTATTATTTGTTCAAATAAGTTTTCCACTTGTTGCTCTTCCTCTTCCCCTTCCGGTACCCCTATAATTCAGATGTTGGGATGTTTAAAGATGTCCTGGAGGTTCCTAAGCCTCTCCTCATTTTTTTGAATTCTTGTTTCTTCATTCTTTTCTGTTTGATTGTTTCTTTCTTCCTTCTGGTCCACTCCACTGATCTGAGTCCCAGTTTCCTCCCATCTCTATTGGTTCCCTGTGCATTTTTCTTCATTTCACTTATTGTAGCCTCCATTTTTTCATCTAATTTGTGAGCAAAATCAGCCAATTCTATGAGCATCCTGATCACCAGGGCGTTGAATTGTGCATCTGATAGGTTGGCTATCTCTTTATCGCTTAGATAATTTGGCTCTGGGGCTTTGATTTGTTCTCCAGTTTGAGCCATTTTTGTTTCTGTTTTTTTTTTTTTTTGGTCTGGTCACACTTGTTATGTAGTGAGGGGTGGAGCCTTAGGTGTTCACCAGAGTTGGGCAGCCCAGCCGCTGGGTAGTGATGCTGTATGTGGGGGCGGGGTCCGAGAGGAAACAATGGTGCTTGCTCTACTCTCTCTTGCATTCCAGTCCCTTCCGCTGCTTCCCCTTCGCCTGGATCAACCATTCGGTCTGGATGAATGGTTGTTGGACTTCCATACAGTTCAATTTTCTATGAGTTCTGGTTGTTTTCTTGTTTCTAAATCTATGTTGTCCTTAATTTTGGTTGTGAGAGGAGGCACAGTGTGTCCACCTATACCTCCATCTTGGCCGGAAGTCCTAGACCCTATACATATTCTTTTTTAAAATATATATATATGAAATATATTTCATATATATTTATATTTTATTTTAGTTGTTGTTCAAGTACAGTTTTCTGCCTTTTACTCCCATCCCAGCCCACCCCCCAGCCCTCCCCACCTCCCTCCCATTTCCAACCCCCCCCTTGTTTTTGTCCATGTGTCCTTTAACAGGAACCTAATCAACAAAACAAACAAAAAAGTAAAATATAAGCAAAGACACTGAAATGGAGAACAAGCTGACAGTGACCAGAGGGGAGAGGGGAGGGTTTTTCAGGGGAAGAGGGGAAGGGTTTGCAGGAACAAGTATAAAGGACTCAGGGTATTTTCTTACATATTGAATTGCTCAAGTCCAACCAATGTCTTTCAAACAAAGTAAAAAAATGGTTCCAATGTAAGCAAGATTTCAAGAGTATAAGGCTCTAAGGCTTAGAAGAAAATCTGGTTCAGTCTAAATTAAACCAAGTCACAATTTTGATGACAATTAGGTAGTACCCTTTATCATTTCCTTCAATTTGACATTAATCAAATAAAATGTGTTTTGTGCCCTCTAATCAGAAGCCTGGGGACACATGTTAACATCCTACACTCCCTCAGGCTTTCTTGACACTTGTTCTAAGCTGCCCATACACATCAGAAAACCCTACCTTCCCATTGTTTATATCCCAGCCTGGCATACTGTCAGCCTAGTGTGCTGCAACACAGCAGATGGTGGTAGACGCAGCTAGTAGAATATGTGTACAAAGAAGAAGAAATGGAAAGATACATCAAAGTAGAACTGATACAAATGTCTGACCAAACAGATTTTGCTACCAGCCTAATTGTAGTTCAAAACCAGCTATAAAATTCTTCAAACTCATTGGAAAAAAGAAAAAGAAAAAGAAATCTTACTGGAGAAAAGCCCATATGGCCACTTAGGCTGGATACTCTCATCTCCAGAGAGTACATTTATAGACTTATGGTATAAATGGTATCCTCTGGAGTTGTGTGACATGGTAGCCTCACCAAAGCAGTCAAGCAATTCCAGAGAAAAGAGAAAAAAGAGATCAATGCAGACTATAAGAAAATCATCTACTCCAGCCTGTGTTTCAAACATGTTTGCAAATGAGGGGTGATATAGTTTAGTAGGGCAAGTGTGAACTTTCAAATTACACAGTTCTGGATTAAAATCTCAGCTGCACTAATTCACTAATAAATGGGAACTCTGGTAAATTACTTAACTCCTTTGAGCCACTGTTCCTTATCTGTGATAATGGACAAGACCATCTTCTTCAAAGAAATCTATTTTACCATATGAGCCAGGATGGTCCTGTTAAAATGTGAGTCAGATCATATCATGTCTCCATTCAAAACCCTCCAAGGGCTTGACATCTTTCTCAAAGTCTCATGATGGCCTCATGAAGTCACATGATGGCATACCAGACCTGACATGATATATCCTCTCTTCCACTATATCCCGGACTGTGTCCTCTCTCTTTCCCTCTGCATCCACCATACTGCACTCCTTGCTCTTCTTCCTCAAACAAACTAGGCATGTTCCAACTTCAGGGGCTTTGCACTTGCTGTTCCCTCTATCTGGAATGCTCTTTCCCAAGATGAGTTACATGGTCTGGTTCTTCACCTCCTGTAGGGCATCTTTTCATTTGATCAAGTGTCACCTTCTTCTTGAAGCCTTCTCTAACCATCATTTTAAAAAGTGTGACCCCCCTTTCCCCTAAAAGTCTGTCATTCCCCAACCCTCTTCCTTTTTTTCCTTTTTTTTCCCTGCTTTCTCCAACCTAGTAGTATATCATTTACTTTCTCAATTTATATATCATCTGTATCCCCCCAAAAAAAACTGGACCTTAGTTCCACAAATGACAAAGCTATTCATCTATTTTGTTCACTGCTGAATTCCCAGCATCTTAAATAGCCCCTGGCACATAGTAAGCACTCCATAATAAATTGTTTTCTAGATATATAAAAAATGAGGATTAAGTTAACAGGGTTTGAAAAGCATTTAGCATAGCACCTAGACTATGAACACTAAATAAATGATAGCAGTTTTTATTACTCTCATCATTCCACAGTGGAAATAGTTTGAAGTTGCATGAACTAGAAGCTACTTTTCTTCAGCAAGTTTATTTTGAAAAAATATGAAATATTTTTGAGGACTAAAATCATAGAATTTATCTGCAGAGTGAAAAAGGAAAATTCTATACTTGTTTTAAACAGTCATGTTCAAGATTAAGTCTGTAGCAAAAAAAGTCATAAACTCCAGATGTGCCTTCCTTTATATAATGGATAATATTTGAGAAGCTACACAAATATTTCATTCTTAGAAATCAAATGAGATGTCTTACTTTACTCTCCATTACATATAAAGATACAGAATCTTGGCCATTCTGACTGGTATGAAGTGGTATCTCATTGTGGTTTTAATCTCATTGTGGTTTTACAGAATGGCCATCATTAACAAATCAACAAACAACAAGTGCTGGCAAGGATGTAGAGAAAAAGGGAACCTTAGTATACTGTTGGTGCAGATTGGTGCAGCCACTGTGGAAAACAGTATGAAATTTCCTCAGAAAACTAAATACGGAACTGCCTTTTGACCTGGCAATAACACTTCTGAGATTATACCCTAAGAACCTTGAAACACCAGTACAAAAGAACCTATGCACCCCAATATGCACAGCAGCACAATTTATAATAGCCAAGTGTTGATCAGTAAATGAGTGGAGCACAAAACTCTTCTTATCAGTAAATGAATAGAGCAAAAACTATGGTACATTTACACAATGGAGTGCTACACAGCAGAGAGAAAGGAGTTCCTATCCTTCGCAACAGCATGGATGTATCTGGCGAGCATTATGCTAAGTGAAATAAGCCAGGTGATGAAAGACAAAATACCATATGATCTCACCTATAAGTGGAACCTAATAAATATAAGCAAGCAAAATATAGCCAGAGACATGGAAATTAAGAACAAACTGACAGTAACCAGAGGGGTGGGAGAAGGGCATAACAGGGGAAATAATGGGAATGGTAGTCAAGGATCATGTATAAAGGACACATGGACAAAGCCAAAGAGGGGTAGGATCAAGGGTGGGAGGTGGGGATGGGTGGGGTGGGAGAGAGTAGTAGGGAGAAAATGGAGCAACTGTACTTGAACAACAATAGAAAAAATCAAAGACTTAAACTGAAAAAAAAAAAAGATACTGTATCTTCATTTTGATCATTTTTAATTGGCAATGTACCTAAGACCTTAGCTTTGAATTCCTCTAATTTCTGTCAAGTTCTTAATGACAAGAAAGCACACTGAGACCTGAAATAAGTTCTTTAGAAACTAAGTTAGAAACTAAAGAATCTTTTTTCAGTATGAATAATTACTGCCAAATTCATCTGGTTTATAAATTGACTTTTTGATATATTTTTCTCAAAGAAGTACATCTGTATTGAAAATCATTGACCCTGTTTTCTTATTCCAAATAAATGTAAGCAGCTTCTAGATTTCTCTGCTACTGCCCTAATCTTCATTTCACATCAAATACTATGGCTTTTCCTGTTTTGACATGTAGTGGAATGTACATGGTAATTTTGATTTATTTAGTTTGAAATCTGGTATGTCTTGGTGTACTAGACTTAGGGGCTATTTAAGCGTAGCCAAACAAAACGAGATTTTTCTCATGCAGTTAAGAGCAATTGCTGCATGTTATTATCAGTTTTCTTTGTAGAGAAACCCTTTAAAACACTCATCTATAATTCTTCTACAATGGTACAATAAGCCCTTAAACAAGCTAAGACAACAATGGTTTTGTTTTTAATCATGTCAAGATTTTTGCTAACAGCAAATGATGGTGCTTAACTTGCAATGTGGGCAGAAAGGAATGAATATTCATTATATTTACAAGCAAAGTTATTCATTTTCTACCACTTTCCTTTTCATTAACACCCATCCTCTGTTCAAAAATTATTTGTCTCCAAGAAAACTTCAGTTGTTTGGCTTTCTGTTTTTAACTCTTTCTCGCTGGTTACCAGATGTTTTAGAGGCCATGCTGAGCCCTGCTATAGCGGACACTGGGGCTGTGCCTTAAATGGAGGGGAACCCCATATAAGCTCATAGGTATTTACTGGTCATAAAATAGCCCCAACACAAGACCAGGCCTCAGTCCTCTGGGTGCTCTCAACCAACTTAGCAAACTCGACACTAACTCATATCAAAACATATCAGACTTCCAGCCAAGATGGAGGCGTAGGTGGACACACTGTGCCTCCTTACACAACCAAAATTAAGGGCAACAAAGATTTACAAACAAGAAAACACCCAGAACTGATAGAAAATTGAACTGTATGGTAGTCCAACAACCATTCATCCAGACCGGTAAGAGGAGTGGAGTCACAGCAGGAAAAAGTAGAGGCTGGTAGACCTAGGCACGCAGGCAGCGGTTGGAAGACCCCAGGAGCACAGGTGGCAGCTAGCGAACCCCAGGCATGGGGTGGCAATGGTGCAAACCCAGTGAGACCGCGCAAGGCAGCTGGCTGACCAGGTGGTCCCACATTCGAGCGCAGATAATAAAGGAGAAGGGGAAACGGTGGAAGGGACTGGAATCTGAGAGAGTGCAGAGCAAGCACCATTGTTCCCTGTCAAACCCCGCCCCCACATACAGTGTCACAACCTAGCAACTGGGCTGCCTCGCCCTGGGAAACACTTAAGGCTCTGCCCCTCACTACATAACAGCCCCAACTAGACCAAAAAAAAAAAAAATGGCTCAAACAGGAGAACAAATCAAAGCCCCAGAGCCAATTCATCTAAGTGACCAAGAGATAGCCAACCTATCAGATGCACAGTTCAAAGCCCTAGTGATCAGGATGCTAACAGAATTGGTTGATTTTGCTCACAAATTAGATGAACAAATGAAGGCTACAATAAGTGAAATGAAGGAAAACCCGCAGGGAACCAATAAAGATGGAAGGAAAACTGGGACTCAAATCAATGGAGTGGACCAGCACACAAATTATAGGGGTACCAGAAGGGGAAGAAGAGCAACAAGTGGGAAACTTATTTGAACAAATAATAAAGGAGAACTTCCCCCAATCTGGCAAAGGAAATAGACTTCCAGGAAGTCCAGGAAGTTCTGAGAGTCCCAAAGAAGTTGGACCCAAGGAGGAAGACACCAAGGCACACCATAATTACATCACCCAAGATTAAAGATAGGGAGAGAATCTTAAAAGCAGCAAGGGATAAAGGCACAGTCACCTACAAAGGAGTTCCCATAAGACTGTCAGCAGATTTCTCAAAAGAGACCTTCCAGGCAATAAGGGGCTGGAAAGAAGTATTCAAAGTCATGAAAGTCAAGGACCTCCATCAGGATTGCTCTATTCAGCAAAGCTTTCATTTAGAATGGAAGGGAAGATAAAGCATTTCTCAGATAAGGTCAAGTTAAAGGAATTCATCATCACCAAGCCCTTATTCTATGAAATGTTAAAGGGACTTATCTAAGAAAAAGAAGATAGAAAATACAACTGTAAAAAGACAGCAAACTCACAGATATTAACAACCACACCTAAAACAAAAGCAAACTAAGCAAACAAGTAGAACAGGAACAGAAACACAGAAATGGAGATCACATGGAGGGTTATCAACAGGGGAGTGGGAGGAGGAAAGAGGGGGAAAAGTTACAGAGAACAAGTAGCATAGTCGGTAGGTAGAAAATAGGGGGAAGGCAAGAATAGTGTGGGAAATGTAGAAGCTAAAGAACTTATGGCACATGGACATGAACTAAAGGGGGGAATGTGGGTTGGAGGGGGTGTGCAGGGTGGAGGGGAATGATGGGGGAGAAATGGGACAGCTGTAATAGCATAATCAATAAAATATACTTAAAAAACATATCAAAAATATATGCTCAGATTCTTCTTTGTGAACACTTTAAAATATAAAATTTATTGGCTTTACTCCATTATTAAAGGAATACATTTCTAATTATACAGAATTA
This sequence comes from Anoura caudifer, assembly GCA_004027475.1. Taxonomy (NCBI): domain Eukaryota; kingdom Metazoa; phylum Chordata; class Mammalia; order Chiroptera; family Phyllostomidae; genus Anoura; species Anoura caudifer. The sequence goes on along the minus strand of PVKU01004375.1, from coordinate 14,049 downwards.
ATATATAAAAAAAGAAAAGAAAAATCATACAGACTTCCACCAAGCAAATACAACCAAATAAACATTCTGGTATACTTCTTTGCAGTCTCTTTTCTATGTGTGAGTATTTAATTGCTTTTTTCCTTAATAGTTGTAAACATATTTTATAGTCTGTTTTTTTTCATGTAACTAAATATATTTCATGTTATCAGATATTCCTTTGAAACCAAAATGCTAAACAATACTTCTGTTATTGGATATTTCATGGACTTCCATCAAATTTTTATATAAATAATGTTATAATAAATATCCTTATGTATAATCATTTGTCTATATTTAAAATTATGTTCTTCAGTCTCCAAAGAGGACATAGGCATGGCTAATAGACATATTAAAAGATGTTCAATGTCACGAATCATCAAGAAAATGCAAATTAAAATCACAATGAGATATCACCTTACACCTGTCAGAATGGCTATGATCAACAGATCAACAAACAACAAGTGTTGGAGAGGTTGTAAAGAAAAGGGAACTCTCGTGCAGTGTTGGTACAATGCAGATTGGTGCAGCCACTGCGGAAAATAGTATGAAATTTCCTCAGAAAACTAAAAATGGAATTGCCTTATGATTCAGCAATTCTACTTCAGGGAGTATATTCAAAGAAACCCAAAACATTAATTCAAAAGAATATATGTACCCCTATGTATTTATGCAGCATTATTTACAACAGACAAGATTTGGAAGCAGCCCAAGTGCCCATCAGTAGATGAGTGGATAAAAAAGCTGTAGTACATTTACAGAATGGTATACTACACAGCCATAAGAAAGGACATCTTACTTTTTGTGACAGCATGGATGGATCTAGAGAGTATTATGCTAAGTGATAAGCCAGTCAGAGAAAGACAAATATCATACGATTTCACTTACATGTGGAATCTAATGAACAAACAGAAACAGACTCTTAGATAGAGAGAATAGACTAAGAACTGTCAGGGGGGAAGGGGATGATAAGCTGGGTAGAAAAGTTGAAGGGATTAAGTAACAAAAAAACCCCAACAACTCATAGACACAGACAAGAGTGTGGTAATTACCAGAGAGAAAGGAGGGTGGAGGAAGGTAGAAAAGGGTAAAGGGATGGAAATGGTGATAGAAGGAGGCTTGACTTGGGATGGTGAACATACAATACAATATACAGATGATGTATTACAGAATTGTACACCTGAAACCCATATAATTTTATTAACTAGTATTGTTCCAGTAAACTTGATAAAAATTTAAAAATAAATAAAATATTTTAAAAAGAAGAAAAATAAAATAAGATAAAATAAAATTATAACCTTTGAGTAGTGTTCTAGAAGTAGAATTAGTTGGCAAAAGAAAAGGACATTTGAAAGGACCTTGATACATCGTATTAAATTGCTTTTACCCTCCCACCAGCAATAAGTGAGAGCCCACAGAAATGAATAATTATGATTTTTAAAAGTATTTCCTAATTCTTAATGTCTTATTTAATAAACAATGATTTGATTACTAATAAACCTGAACAATTATATTTCTTCCTTTGGGTTTTGTCTATACATGTCACTTATTTATGTATCCATTCATTCGTTCATTTCTTCATTCAACAAACACTAACTGAATACCACAAACTGCATGTCAGGCCATGTCAACTGATGGAAAATGAGAGAGAAATAGAGCAGATTCAACCTCTGACTTAAGTTCAATGTCTGCATGCTAGAGTTAATCACAGACCAGGAGGAAAGTGAAGTTAACAAAGTAGAAAAAGAGCTGCAATAAAGATACATCCGGAAGCTGAGAGAACATACTCCTCATCCAGCCTGGCATGTGTATACATGTAGGGGGAAATCCAGGAATGCCTCACAACAGAGGTGGTAGTAGAACAGACCTTAAAGATAAAAGACAATTTGCCACTCAGAGAAGTAAGGCAGGGAGGGGAAAGAGATTGGGAGAAATGGAAGAAAGAACCATATCCTCAAAGATACAAGGGGATCAAGAGGATGGTACATCTGAGGAGCTATACAAAGTATTAATAACAGGAACTAACATTTATAAACTGCTTAATATATGCCATACTTTTATCTAACTGCTTCATATACATGAACTCATTTAATTCTCGAAACAATATTTTAAATGGGGACTTCGATTATCCCTATCTAAAGAGGAGAAACTAAGTCCCAGAAAGTTTCAATCAACTGCCCAAGGGCACACAGCTAATATAAGTAGAGCCAAGATTTGAATCAGTGAAAGTTCTTGGAATGAGTAAAACATAGGGAAGTGAACCAAGAGATAAGTTAGAGAGCTGGCAGATGAGCCTAATCATGAAAGGCACCCATGTGGGCCCTCTTAGGGTATCCACATTTTCTTCTACAGATGAAGATCTCTTGGAGAATGTCGAGCAAAGGAGCAATATGAACGGAATTGGATGTCAGAGCACTCAAGAAGCAATGCAAGGAGTAGGCATGCTCGTGAGGGCTGTTGGGGAAGAGGATGGAGCTGAGAAGCATAACTACAGTTGGATGTATTTGGCCAAGGATGGTCCCCAGGTCCTTCTGAGTGCATTGGAGACAGGGTTATCATGGAAGTTAGCTTTAGAAAGCAGGGGAGATACCTTTTCTACTGAGATGAATTATGAATGCAGGGGCTTCGGCAAGGTTTCTATCTTGGGATCTCTATATTCTCTATTAACCTGGACATGAGGTGCTCTGCTATGAAGTTAGGAGCTTAAGAGTGAGAAAGTTTGAAACATACATTGTGGGCAATGGGAAAAGTTATAACTAAGCCTTGGTACATTGTTAACTGCTTATTCATCCTTAACTGTTTACTGATCTATCAATTGTCCAGCCTGTCATCAGTGCCTTCTATTTCTTGGACCATACTGATCCTTTCCTTTCAGCTTATAGACATATTCATGTTTCTCCCAAATAAAAACAGCAGCAAAACTCAGGCATCAACCTTCTGCCCAGTTAAGTGATGCCCAGTAGCATCCATCAGTATGGCAGAACCAGTCTCTCAAAGCAGCCTTGTGCCAGCAAGGAGCCACACAATGGTGTCTGATAGTGTTCTGATACTCCCTAGACAAAGCAAGTGTCCCTAGGGTTCCTGGACAACTAAGGAAGAAGAGAGAGAGAAGAGGTCTCAAGAGGAACATACTGATCATTCCTCAAGAGGAATTCTTGATAAATTGGCCCATGGGAGCTCAAGAATTAAATGGGAAAGTAAAAGAAAGGGGAGCATGTGCTGGCCTCAAGAGCAGGTGGAATGTGTCATAATGGGGTCCATCAGCAAGTTTACATTTATGGTCAAAACTGCTCCTAAAACTTTTTTTCCTGTTATCTTGTTTTGTGTTTTCAGTTGTTCATGTATTCTTGCAATCACCTTCTGTTGTTATTTGTCTTTTGCAATAAAGACTATACTAGGTTAGCTTTTAGGTTCTGCAATTTTTTTTCTAAAAAAAACCACTATGCACTAGACTTGTATTTATTTTTCTCTTAATAATAGGTTTTGGAATTACAAGACAAATGCATAATTGTACAAATTCAAGAAGTATGATAAGTTATATAATGAATCTCCTCACCATCTCTATCTCTAGTCCTACTCCCCATTATTTTTTTCTCACCTTCATTGAGTTATAATTGGCAAATTGTATATATTTAAAGTGCACAACATGATGATTTGCTACACATACACATTGTGAAAGAATTATTAGGTTCTGCAATTCTATGTGGAATTCTACCTTAAGTTTAAATTTACCTAAAGCATGCTAAATTTGTATCTACCCAATTGCCAAAGATAAGGATGAAATATAATTTCACTTTCAAGATGGAATATGAGGGGTTCAACCCTTTGATTCCCCCCTCTCTGTTTCTGAGTCTTGGCTATTTTATCAGTGATAAAAACCATGTCATCTTCCTTTTTAATTTTTCTAACAATATCATTAACTTCTTCAAATAGTGTTTTATCTTTGAATTTAGATGTATAACTGTGTGTGTAAACTGTTTTCGTGTTAAATGCTGTTCCAATTTTTAAAAAATAAAAAATGTCTCCCTTGAGTTCTTAATTTTGATTCTCTCTTCATTTTCTATTGTAATTTAATAAATAATGTATTACCTTGAGGAATAATTTATTAAAGAAACTGTATTACAATGTTTTACTGAAGATTAAAAGAGACATTTTTACTGTCCCCTTGTACAAAAAACAACTCATCCTCAATGTTTACCCTCAAAGCACTGAAGATTTAATCCATTGTCTACTTGCATTGCCTGAGGCCATATCTTTTTGGTTTTTAGTTCATTGGTTTTGCTGGTGGTGATGTTTTCTGAAGCTCTGTTTTGTGTATGTTTTGCTTTGATGCTTATAAGATTTTTTCCTTAACTATGACCTTTAAATTTTTACCAAGGTATATCTAGTAATCTCTTTTCATATATTTTGCTTGGAACAGAGTGAATGTTCTCAATTTCCAGAATTTTTTTTTTTTAGCTTTGAATGGGATTTTTCTAAAGCAATTATCTTTGATTATTACTTTAGCTCCATTCATCCCATTTCCTGTCTACCTCCATTTCTGCTCTTTTCTTTCTTATTTTTCTCTGTTTGGAAATATTTCTAAAGATAGTTTTCTAGTTTACTACCAAGTTGTTTGGAGTGTCCAGTCTCTTATGAGTGCCTCCTGCTTAATTTTTAATTCAGAAAACATGTTTCATACATTTTAGTACTACTCTTTCCCTATTTTGGTCTGTTTGCTTCTCAAAATGGCCTGCTCTGGCTGAGACTATCATACATCTGATTGTGACCATAACATAACTAGCTTCTAAAAACAAATAAATAAACACCAATTTTCCATACAATGAAATCACTCTTGGAATCTGCATGGATTATCCTGCACTGTACCATTTAGTTTTCTCTGTGCAACCTTACAAAGAGGTCTGTAGAGCAATGTGGGCACTGATGCATGGCTGTGCTTCACCAAATTCCACAGATTCTCTCACAGATGGGCATATGTGTATGTGATGGGTAATGCAGTTAAGGAAAAAGGGGATCCAACCATATCTATCCTCAATAAACATGCCTAGGTCAATATGAAAAGAGGGAGGGAAGGAGAGGAAGACACGTTTTTAATTTGGAGACCAAGATGCCTATTTGGGGTGAGGGTTTGGTAGGAATAAAAGAGTGGCAGAGTAAAAGCTAGGAGCTTTGTCCCAATACCCCAACCACTAATAGAGACTCCAAAAGAGACTCTTCATGCATGGTGTGCCCAGATTTGTACAGTTCACAGTCTGCACAACCCTTACAGTGGCCATTCTGTAGGACCACTTAATCACATAGAGACTCTAGGGTAGGTTCTCTGGCTTATGCTCAACTGACAGTCTGTCATTGAGGCATATGGTCTCCTATGTCAGGAAATAAATCAGATAAGGAAGAAATATAAGTCCATCAATGAATACAGCAATTGACTTCCTTATCAGAATATGAAGTAGGGAAATGTCTTACATTTTATTGTTGTGGCCTATTTTTGGATTTGTTTTGGCCTTATATGAAGTATTCTGAGTTTGGGAAAGGGCAGCACTGGGATGAAGATCAAATCATGTATCTGAATTAGAAGTCCTAGGCACAACTAAGGCAACTGATCCAACTATGTTTTGACAGTGGCTAAAACTTTTAAACATTTTAATGCCATTGAGAAATCATTTTCGGTCTGAACCAGAAATCATTTCCTGGCTCCTTGTTTTAAGCATCCTGTACTTAAATTATATAATGAATCCTAGTGGGTAACCTCAGAACATTAGGCCTAAATATAGCAATTTCAAAAGTAATACATGAAATCCATATGATGATATCTTCATCTACAAAACATAAGTGGGTCTAAATCAAAAATAAAATAAATATGCACATCTATTAAGAGTTTGACATTTCTACTTACAAAAAAAAATAAAGGAAAAATGAGCAATAATAAACTAATAAAACAAAATGGTCCTGACTGGTGTAGCTCCATGGGTGGGGCATCATTTCACAAACTGAAAGGTTTCAGGTTCGATTCCTGGTCAGGGAACATGCTTGGGTTGTGGGCCAGGTCCCTAGTTGGGGGCGTGCAAAAGGCAACTGATCAATGTTTCTCTCTCACATCAATGTTTCTCTCCCTCTCTCTCTCCCTCCCTTCCCTTCTCTCTAAAAATAAATAAAATATTTTTTTAAAAAATGGGAAAACTGATTGTTAGCCACAAACCTGAAACTTCCCTGAAACTTCAGGGACCATGTTCCCCTCTTTGGGTGGGAGAGAGTCACTCTGGCAGATGCTGGAGCACAGTCCTTCCTAGGCCACCTGATGGTCACTCTTAGGGTCCAGTTTTCCCAGAGGCAATTTGCAGCAACAGTGATTAGCCACAGTCACAACCACTTCATGCCCAATCCTCCTACAGGCCAAATTAACTTGCATGGTGGCAGCAGGTAAAATCAGAGTGGGGGAGGAGGGAAAGGGGCTTGATGCCTCAGGGGGTGGTGACCTCTTCTCACAGTTATTTCCATCCCCACTGTGGAATGTTGTGTCACTACCTTCAATTCTTTACCCCTCCTTGTATCCACACCCTTTCCCATGTGCCTTTGTTGTTCTACCTTTTAAAGGGGCACAAATTGTTTTCCTGCTCCTAGGCAATGGGGTCAGTCACAGGACTTGCTTTGGTCAATACAATGACATGCAAGTCAGGGTGTGTTAATTCTAAGACTAGGCCTCAAGAGGTCTTCCAAGTTTCTCATTCTCTGACTGCATTTCTGCCATCTTCATGAGAATGACATGCACTGGTTAGCCTGCTATTCCCTGGGGGACAATGAGAGACAAGTGGAATACAGCTACTCCAGGAGGGTCTAGCCTAGATCAACAGATCCTCTGACAACCCACAGATGTATGAACAAATTAAATGTTTATTTTACATGACACTGAGATTTTGAGGTTATTTTTTTATGCAGTGAAATTGTGCCAATAGATTGTTGATCCCTTTCCCAGGTTCCTCCTTTCTACACCCTCTTTTCTCCTCCTCTTTCACCTAGTGGTTAGCAAAAGGCATCTTCACATTATGGGTTAAGCTTGGCCTCAGGAAGTTGGACACCTGAACCATAGCATACAATGGCCTTACAGAATTACTCTGACTGAACAGTAGTCTGGTGGAATGTTATTGTTTAATTCTGACTTATTGTTGTTTAATGCTTGTGGTCTCCTATTTTGTGTTGACTGACCTCTAGGAAGTTCAGAATCAGCATGTGGGTGACTTCTAGTAAATGCCCATGATTCCAGAGTCTGTAAATTCATTCATTCATCCATTCATTCATCATTCTCTCTCTCAACTTTACCATGGATTCATGATTCTCTCCTACTTTTATTTTTCTCTCACTTTTATTATTTGTATATCCATGTTGTTACAGAATTATTTGCATCTCAGTAACTCACCTTAAATCCATATCTGAAATAAAACAAAATATAAATAAGTATAAAACCACATATTATAATGAAAAGAAAAATTGAAAGGGTATGTGAGATACACACACACACATAAATACATACATACATACATACATACATACATACATACATACCCAGGAAGATTTTTAATCCTATTCCTACTCCAACTGTCCCCATTCCAGAAGAAAGCCTTCCAGAAAGGATAAAGTCAAGAAGGAAGACTTCAATGAGAGCAAAGATCTCAAGATTGGTAGAGACAGCTGCTGTGTCTTCCAGAAGCACACACATGTTTTGTAGACCCAGATAGTGTAGGTTCCACATGGCCAGTGGTGAGGGGAAATGAGTGGAAATGATGTCACTGGGCATTTACTCATTGGATGTTTAGCATATATTAATTCACTTAATCCCTCTAGTAATTTCCTGAATTATTCTAATTTCACAGATGAAGAACTTCAGGCAATAGAAAAGCAGAGAGAAGCATCAAACTTAGCTAGTTTTACTCTAAATCTTAACTCATGATGAAGATCCTAGACTGCTTGATGCAAATCCTAGCTCTGCGACTTAATATGTGGTCTTGGGTTGGTTCCTTAACCTCTCTGTGCCTAAGCTTCATCATCTGCAAAATGAGAATAAAAATTGTGCCCACTTTTCAGGATTTCAGGATTGCTGTGAAGATTAAATGAATACATGTATGTGTGTGTGTGTGTGTGTGTGTGTGTGTGTGTGTGTGTGTGTATTTCGGTACAGCATCTGTCATGTGGTAAGTAGTATAAAAGTGTTAGCTAGCTCTGGCTGGTGTAGCTCAGTGGATTGAGTGTGGGCCTGCAAACCAAAAGATCGCAGTTCGATTCCCAGTCAGGGCACATGCCTGGGTTGCAGGCCAGTTCCCGGCAGGGGACACACGAGAGGCAACCAAACATTGATATTTCTCTCCCTCTCTCCTTCACTTCCCCTCTAAAGATAAAATAAATAAAATCTTTTTAAAAAGTGTTAGCTATTATTGTAATTATTAGTATGTGATAGAATAAACTGTACTTCAAGAAAGGCCAAAATCAGTCTAGGAATCCCTTTTTAATACAATCCTAACTATTAAGTGAAAATTGAATCCAAATGAAGGGTACTGTCTTTGTTCATTTATTCTTCAGCTAATATGCATAAGGGCATAAAAAAGATGTGTTGAATCACACCATCCATAAATGTTATGAGATCAATGAGACATGGAACACTGTGAGCTAGGCAGTCAGGAACTTCTTAAGAGAAGAAATGTAACTTGGACCATGTCTTCAGAGGTAGAAGAAAGCTGACAGGAAAGAATAGACTCCTTCCAAAATGGTGTAGGAAGAGAATGACCCAGATTGAGCAGCTCAGAAGCAACAGTGCCATGTCCCACAGTGGACAATGGAAGTTTAGAGATGAGGTTGGCATTTTCCAAGGCAGCTCATTCATCTCTGAATTTACTTCCATCCACCATGGGACCTGGCACAAAGTATCTACTTATAATTATTGAATAAATAAATGAACGATAAACATGCATGGTTAAACACTACATTATGAGGCATGCCTTCCACACCCAGTACTTTGGATTGCAAAATTTACTGGAATAAAAAACAGCCAGGTAGGGCCTGCCCTATGGAGGCCTAAATATCATTCCCCTCTTCATCCATAGTATTCTCCCATTTTACATCATAATTTTTACATCATAATTCTCCCTCTGAGGAACTGAAAATTAGCATTTAGTTACTCCTCATTTTTCAAACAAAATTTGGACTCTGGTGAAAAAAAGAAAGCTTCGGTGGTATTACCCTGGGTCATCTGTTCCCAACTAGATGGCCACATAGCTGCCTTGCTTTTATTCATAGAAACTTCATGAATAGAAAAGAGGCCATTAGAACACCGTATTTTGGGTGAAATACTAGTTTCACTGTTAATGATTTACCCACTCCCACAAGAACATAATCATGGAAAAAGAAATAAAAGAAACACAGTATAAATATATATGTATATATAAAACCTCACAAAAAGAGTTGGTCATTTTTCCACTCTGTAGAAACATAAAAAAATAGTCTATCTGTTTTGGCACGACATTATATGATTTATTTATTCTAAAATGCCAAGAATTTTTTCTAGTATCCCATAAAACTCAAAGCTATAAGAATGGACATGCTTCAAAAATAGAAAGAGAAAAGCCTGAGAGTTATTAAGATTTTTAAGAAGTGGAGCTGATTTTAACTAAGCCTATATGAACAAAGCCAAATCCACTTCAACATGGGTATTAATAATAATGTGACATTCCCTAATAATAATCTGTCTAGTCAGTATTTTCTGCAATGTAATTTTAGAGAGTCCGTATGGCACAGGAGAGAGACTGTGCGTGGCAAAATAGTAGACAAGGTAACAATTAAAACTCAAACTCTGGCTGATCTTGCAAAAACGGAGAGAAAATGTTCCAGGTACCAAGACAAGGAGGTGTCTGACAGCCAGAGGAAGGAATACAAGCTAATAGGGTGGGACTTGGGGGAGTAGGAGTCAAACACTATTAACAGGTAAGAGCCTGGACTTAAATGCTTACTCAGGCACAAGAGACAAGGCCTCTGGCCAAGGAAGGTGACAATTTGGAACTCCTACACAAGAAACTGGTTCACAAAGCTAGAACTGTAAAAGCTACAAGTAAAGTGAAAAGATTGATAAATTTTCCCTGTTGCCCAAGAGATACGGCAATGAACCTTTTCTCTGCTGAGTCTCTGAGTACTACTACTACTACTATTACTACTACTACTAATTATTATTATACTTTATCTGATAGAACTCAAAGCCAATATTCTGCCTTTTAGAATTTGGAGTACAAATTTATTTTACCCATTTACTGTGGAAAGATTCAAGGCAATAAATTTAACATCAAAATTAAGATGAATTTAGGTCCAGTTTATAAGCGATCTTGGAGAGGCAAAACCAGAACTACTCTGAAAGTTCCATTGCTGGATACCAAAATTACCAGGCAAATGTGAAAGAAAAGCAGAATTTAGTTTCAAAGTATCTCTTGATGTATTTACTCACTACAAAAGGAAAGGCAGTGAATTTACAATAGAGAAATCTGAGAGACAGCAACTTAATCACATGATCAATGTCAGTATCACCAACAGTAGTATATATTGAAATCATGAAACTCTTGATGTGATGCACTAAGAATGGCACATCATTTTTGTAGTATTCTTGCAAAACATGTATAACCTAAGCCCAACAAGGAGAAAACATCAGACAAATCCAAATTGAGGGTCAATTCTACAAAATAACTCATTAATACTCTTTAAAAAATATCAAGGTCACAAAAGACAAGGGAAGACTGACGAAATGTTATAGAAGACTAAAAAGAAAAAGCAACTAAATGTGTCATGTGGGATCCTGAATAGGATCTTGGAACAGGAAAAGGATATTGGTGGAAAAATAGGTGAAAATCAAATAAGATTTTACTTTACAGTAATTGTCCCAATGTTAATTTCTTGGTTTTGATAATTTCACTATCATTATAGTTTATCAGAAGCTAGGTGAATCAAGAAGACATAAATATTATAAACATATATGCACCCAACAAAGGAGCGCCCAAATATATAAAGAAATTCTTGAAGCAATTCAATAAAGATATAGACAGCAAAACAATTATAATAGGGGATTTTAACACCCCACTGTCAACAACAAATAGATCTTCCAAACAAAATATCGACAAGTATATGGTGGAACTGAATGACACATCAGATCAAATAAACTTAACTGATACATACAGAACCTTTCGTCCCAAAGAAGCAAAATACACACTCTTTCCAAATGCACATGGAACATTTTGAAAGATAGACCACATGATATGACACAAAACAAGCCTCAACAAATTTAAGAAAACTGAAATCATATCAACCATTTTCTCAGACTGCAAGGCCTTGAAACTAGAAACCAAACGTAAGGAAAAAATTTAAAAATATTCAAACTCACAGCATGCTATTAAAACAATGAATAGGTCAAGAATGAGATGAAAGAAGAAATCAAGAAGGTTCTGGAACCAAATGAAAATGAATACACAACAGTCCAAAACCTACAGGACACAGCAAAGGCAGTCCTGAGAGGGAAGTTCATAGCCATACAGGCCTACCTAAAAAAGATAGAAATACTTCAAATAAATAGCCTAACCCTACATCTGCAAGAATTGGAGGAACAAAAACAAAGTCCAGAACAAGCAGAAGGAAGGAAATAATCAAGATCAGTGAAGAATTAAATGAAATAGAGACTAAAAGAACAATTTAAAGGATCAATAAATCCAAGAGGTTCTTTGAAAAGAAACAAATGCGACAAGCCCTTAACCAGATTCATCAAGAAAACAACAGAGAGGACTAGAAAAATATAATCTTCCAAAACTGAACCAAGAAGAAGTAGGATAACAGCTGGTGAAATTGAAGCAGGAATCAAAAATCTCCAATCACACAAAAGCCCTGGACCATACTGTTTCACAGGAGAATTTCACAAAACATTAAAGGAAGAGCTAACCCCTATACTTCTTTTTTTTGGGGGGAGGGGGGTGGAGGAATGTATTTTACTTATTTACTTATCTTTTTTTTGTTTTATCATCTCTATTTTTTTAATTTATCTTTACTATTGTTCTTGTACAGTTTTCTGTCTTTCACTCCCATCCCAACCTGCCATCCCAGCCCTCTGAACCTCACTCCCATTTACACCCCCCTAGTCTTTATCCATGTCCTTTATACTTGTTCCTGTAAACCCTTCCCTTTTCCCCTGATCTTCCCTCCCCTGTTCCCTCTGGTGACTGTCAGTCTGTCCTCAATTTCAGTATCCTTGGTTATATTTTGCTTGTTTGTTTGTTTTGTTGATTAGGTTCCTGTTAAAGGTGAGATCATATGGTATGTGTCTTTCACTACCTGGCTTATTTCATTTAGCATGAGGCTGTCCAGTTCCATCCATGCTGTTGCAAAGGGTAGGCATTCCTTCTTTCTTTCTGCTGCATAGAATTCCATTGTGTAAATGTACCATAATTTTTTGATCCATTCATTTACTGATGGGCACCTAGGTTGCTTCCAACACTTGGCTATTGTAAATTATGCTGCTATGAATATAGAGGTGCATAGGTTCTCTTGGACTGGTGTTTCAGGGTTCTTAGGATATAATCCTAGCAGTGGAATTGCTGGGTCAAAAGGCAGATCCACTTTTAGTTTTCTTAGAAAATTCCATACTGCTTTCCATGGTGATTGTACCAGTCTGCAATACCACCAACAGTGCACTAGGGTCCACTTTTCTCCACAACCTCTCCAACACTTGTTGTTTGTTGCTTTGTTTATGATGGTCTGCATGGTGTGAAGAGGTATCTCATTGTAGTTTTAATTTGCATCTCACTGATAGCTAATGATATTGAGCATCTTTTCATGTGTCTCTGAATCGCCTGTGGGTCCTCCTTGGAGAAGTGCCTTTCAAGTCCTTTGCCCATTTTTTTAATTGGGCTGTTTGTCTTCTTAGAGTGGAGTCATGTAAGTTCTTTATATATTTTGGAGATTAAACCCTTGTCTGAGGTATCATTGGCAAATATGTTTTCCCATACAGTTGGTTCTCTTTTTATTTTAATACTGTTTTCTTTAGCCATGCAGAAGCTTTTTATTTTGATGAGATCCCATGTGTTTATTCTTTCCTTTATGTCCATTGCTTTAGGGGACATATCAATGAAAATGTTGCTGCATGAAATATCAGATTTTCCTGCCTATGTTCTCCTCTAGGACTTTAAAGGTGTCACAGCTTATATTTAAATCTTTTATTCACCTTTAATTTATTTTTGTGTATGGTGTAAGTTAGCGCTCGAGTTTCATTTTTTTGCATGTAGTTGTCCAGTTCTCCCAACACCACTAGTTGAAGAGGATATTCTTACTCCATTTTATGTTGCTGCCTCCTTTGTCGAATATTAATTGACCATAGAGAATTGGGTTTATTTCTGGTCTCTCTGTTCTGTTCCACTGGTCCATGTGCCTGTTTTTATGCTACTACCAGGCTGTTTTGATTACAGTGACGCTATAATACAGTTTGGTATCAGGCATTGTGATCCCCCTACTTTATTCTTCTTTCTCAAAATTGCTGCAGCTATTCAAGGTTATTTATGGCTCCATATAAATTTTTGAAGTGTTCATTCTATGTCTGTGAAATATGCTGTTAGTACATTAATAGGTATTGCACGGAATTTGTAGATTGCTTTGGGTAGTATGGACATTTTGATGATGTTGATTCTTCCAATCCATGAACACAGTATATGTTTCCATTTGTTTGTGTCTTCCTTGATTTCTTTCTTCAGTGTTGTGTAGTTTTCTGCATACAGGTCTTTTACCTCCTTAGTTAGGTTTATTCCTAGGTATTTTATTTTTCTTTCTCCTATAACAAATTGGATTTTTTTTCTTGATTTCTGCTTCTGCTATTTCCTTGTTGGTTACAAAAAATGCCTTTGATTTCTGGATATTGACTTTGTATCCGGCTGTTTGGCCAAATTCACTTATTAGGTCAAGAAGCTTTTTGGCCAAGTCTATAGAATTTTCTATGTACACTATCATGTCATATGCAAATAATGATAG